>SDVV010005057.1:0-19555 GCA_016164225.1 Gammarus roeselii | reverse complement strand
TGTCGGCACAGAAATCTGTCGGCACAGAAATCTGTCGGCACAGAAATCTGTCGGCACAGAAATCTGTCCGCACAGAAATCTGTCAACACAAAATTTTGTTGCCACAAAGTTTGCCGACACAAAAATTGTCAACACGCAAGATTTGTCAGCACCAAGATTTGTCTACACATAATTTGCTAACACACAAAATTTGTCAACACACAAAATTTATCAACACAAATTTTGTTGACACAAATTTTGCCGACACAGCAATTTGTCGACACAAAATTTGTCAGTACCAAAATTTTGTTGACACATAAATGTGTCGACATGACAATTTTCAAGACACAAAAGATTTTGTAGACACAAAAATTGTTGACACAAATTTTGTCGACACAAAACTTGTTGACATATAATTTTGTTGCCGCTTAAATTTGTTGCCGCATAAATTTGTTGACATAAATTTCTCGGCACAAAATTTGTCAAAAATTTGACCTAAATTTGTCGACACATACATTTGTCAACACGACAATTTTGTCAACAACAACTTTTCAGACACAAATTTGTTCGACATTACACAAAATTTGTCTACACATAAATGTAGTGACACAAATTGTCGACACAAATTTTGTCATCACAAAATTTGTCGACACAATATTTGTCGACGCACAACATTTGTCGCCTCGACAATTTTGTCAACACAAAAAATTTGTCAACACAAATTTGTTTTGACAAAAATTTGTTGACACAAAAATTGTCGACATATAAATTTGTTGACAAATTTTGACAGTAATTTTGTCGACAAATTTTTCCTTCAAAATAAGGTTTGAAGACACATTTGCCAACACAAAATTTTGTTGACAGTAAAATTTTGTCAACACAAATCTTGTCAATACATACATTTGTCAACACAAATTTTGTCAACACATTTTGTCAACAGACAAAACAGAAAAAAGAAACGATGATATACAGCGGTTTCTCAGCGACATTTAAATTCTTTTCACTCACACTGGAAAACAGACCCAGCGCCCATATGCACACTAGCAATGCGTGATTCTGGAATCCAACGTAAACAGTGGTTTCGGATCAGCATTGCAGCCCTCATTGCACAATAATGAAATGATGCAATACATTCCGCACACATTGGCATCATTTTGTCTCACACGATAATTATTGGTAACATACCCATTAATTTATCTCAGGAACAAACATATCGTACGTCATGCTGTGTGGCGTTGATTGAGAGCGTTTATTTGGATCATGACATCCCCTTTATACTTGAATCTGCATTGTTTCAGTAACGATGTCAGCAATCACCTCAGCGACAAGCGAGCGATCGCGAGTCATTTGATGACCACTCCACGTCACACGCTTACGTTGTGCACAATGATGACCTCCGTACAGAGGGCCTATGGCACTCCGGTTTATTCGGAAGGTCACGTATACAGACCAGTTGAGTGCAACATAGACTTCAGCCGACAGCGATTCCAGACAGTCCTACCTTGGAGGCGGGTAGGAACAGATATCGTGCAACGAGACAGAGCCTCCCAATAAAAGGTGCTCGACTCCTGGTCTAATGCGCACTTCGCGCACATCAGGGTGTCATAGAATCGGGGTCCTAAGGGAATTCGCTAATGCGCCGATCGTCCCCCCAAAGGCTCACTTCGAGACCACTAGGGGCAGGAACGAAGAATCTCCAGCTCCGCGCTCAGGCCTTGTGCGGCTAGGCCGTCAGCGCGTGACTTGCTCGTATCCGTGATCCGGTCTTAACGGAGGGCACGCGAGTTACCCCGCAGTCACTGCATGGTTTGTATGAGCGCTCCACCCCGCTCAAAGTCCTCAGGTTACTGCGGAAAGCGGGAACGCTCCCCTTTCTCTAAGTACTAACGCTCTTGCGGCAGCCCTCAGGAGTCGTCAAGCACACGGGCGCGAAGCTATGCGGTGGGTCAAACGCTTTGGAGAGGGGCGCCGCAACCCCTCATCTCGTTTACACTGTCTTGCACAGACAACACGAGGGCGATCTCAACCCCCCGTGTTAGACTTCCTACACAAAAGCGTAGTCACGGTAGGGCCCAGACAAACAGCTTTTTTATCTCGTATCATTACGGTCCCCAAGGCTTCGGGAGGGGATCACCTGGTGATCGACCTCTTAGAACTCAACAAATACATCCCGGTAACCGCGTTTTGAGGGCCCAACCAGCAAAGAATACGAGCAGTGCTGAAGCCTCATCTCTGGTTCACCAAGTTGGACACCAAGGACGCTTTCCCGCACGTCCCAACTCATCCTAGGTTACAAAAGTTCATGGCCTTCAAACTACGAAGCCAACGGTACCTTTTCTCGGCCCTCCCATTCGGCCTCAACCTCGGACCCAAAGCTACTCTTTGCTTGCTCCACCAGCAAGGAATAGATGCAGCCTTCTACATCGACGACTGGCTGCTCCAGGCACCGACAGCACATCATTGCCGGTGCAGCACCCAGACGGCCTGCGACCTTCTCCTCAAGCTCGTTTTCCACGTCCACCTAGGAAAATCTATTCTGGTACCGACCTAGCAGTTCGACTTTCTGTTGGTAACCCTAAATGGAGAGGCTGGGTCCATCGCCCGACCTCGCAGCACATCGACCGCCGCAGGGACAGCCACGGAGATACTTCCCCGTAAAACTCTCTCGCTTCAACAGCATCTGAATTCCCTCGGCCTTATGAATTTCCGAACACCTTACCTACGCTCTGCTCAAAACTTCCTCAGCGAAGTGTGCTAGCAGCATGATCCCTGCGCCTATCCAGCAAGCCCAGCCATCTCAATAATCCCTAACACCGCGCGGTACAGCACTGGAGCTGCAAGGTTTCCCTTCCCTGTAATGCCTCCATCGGAGCACCTCCTGCGGACGGACGCATCGGGCGACGAGCGGGGGCTGCATGATGCAGCGACCAGCAGTCTTACGGCCGCTCGTCGCTATTACGTCGCATTCTCTATCATTACGTCGTACATGCGCTGCGGGTGCGAGCTCATTGGCACCACACTACGGTCCGCGTGTTGTCAGACAACAGGGCGGGGAGTAGCCATGGCGAATCACTCGGGCCCCAGCAAGGCCTCGGCATTGCAGCAGCTCGAAGCGCAGTTCCTAAGATCCTCCAGCGCCGTCACCTCTTGCTTCTCGCGACCTTCCTTCGCAGATCGCAGAACGTCTAGGCCGATCAGCTCTCACTCTTCCTATCAGTATAAACGGAGTGGACGCGGATGCCTCAAGGCTTTGCCCGTCTCTCTACCCTGCACAGGACTAGGCAAACAGACCTCTTCCGCGCATCCGGTAAACCATAACTTTTCATTATTTGCAGTTCTGATTCATCACCCACGAGCAGCTTTCGTGGTTTCCCTCCAATGCGAATGGAATCAGTGAAGGGAAATATACCTGTTCCCTCCAAATAACCCGACACTCCAGGTGCTCCACGAGTTCGAGACTGTTTCGCTACAGCGGCGTCCTCACGGAGCCCGACCACCCCAACGCACTATGGGGGCCCAATTTGAATTTGGTTTGGGCCTTATTTTCATCGGAGCCTCAACGTGTCATAGAAAGCTCCCCCGTAGGGCGCGACCGTCATTGATTCAGGTAAGTGTGCACGGCCTCGCGTGCAAAAAGATTTGTCTCGTCAAGGTGAAATCAAGTACATAATTCAATTGTGGCATATTCGCGTACTAGCGCGTACAAGAAAGCAATGAGTTAACGCGTATCTTCGTAAATATATTGTTATCTCTGTGCGCAATGGGGCGGAGAGACCACCTCACTTGCACAGGTGTTTAGTCCGGTGTGTTTTCCGAAAGCGATAAGCTTTTTCCGGTAGGTTGGGTAGTGAGTATGCTTTGTAGGTTGCATGGGTGATTTAAGAACGTTTGTCGGCTGCCGCGAATGCGATGCAATCCATCAGTCAGTGTTTCAAGCTGATAGTCATTTGGTGGCAACAGGGGCAAGGTGGCGCGTTTGGTCCAATGTCGACATCCATCAGGTGGTTGTGAGTTATCCACGTGTGTCCCGTGCACAAACGGTTGACGGGCACTTGGTCTTTTCTGTTGGTGAACTTCGTTTCCCATTCTCCGACAGAGAGTTTCACTGACAGCATTTTTTGTCCACTCTGTTGCCACATTTCATCCCATCGGGATGTTATATGGGAGTTGATGATAAGGAACCAGTCCCGGAAATGTATTGCAAAAAAATTGTTCTTAATGAGTAGACGTCAGTTTGACAAGCGAGTCCGCAAGTTCATTTCCACTTATTCTCGCGTGCCGGGGATACAGCAGAATTCAACTGCCTGACCCGTCTCGGACATCACAAAGAGATCGTGCTGCGTTTTACGTAGAACGGATGCTCGTAGTGCAATGTTTTAAGCTGGGTGAGGACACTCAGTCTGTCTGAGAATACGACGTTGTTGGGGAAGCGATCTGTTTTTGCAATAGAAATGGCTAGTTTGAGTGCGTGGAGCTCCACAGAGAACACGGAGGCCTCTTGTGGGATGTCTCCACACACAGCGGCGGCTCCCACTCCGTCCGCGGTTTTGGAGCCGTCAGTGTATATTTGGCGGTGCTTTAGATATTTTTCCTCAAGTAGTCTTAGGAATTCCTGCCGGTACGCGTTGGTTAGAGTAGTTGCTTAAGGGTAAGCTTGCAGGTCTAGCTTGACCGGTGGTGGGTTGATCATCCATGTTGGTGTGTTAATTTGAAGAATTCAGTAGGAGAAAGAGGGCTTGATAGCCTTACGTTTGATGTTTAGCGAGGTCAGCAGGTTGTCCACACGTAGGAAAAACGGTGGGCATACATTCTTTTTAGCCGCGAAAAAGCGCTCATCGGATATGTTAGTGATGTGGCTGATTACCGGGTTGTTGATTAGACTTCTAGTCGTAAAATAGTATTGTAGCGAAAGCTTGTCTCGCCGGAGCGAAGTGGAAGTTCGTTAGCAAGCACATCGAGGGATTCGATTACGGTGGAGCAGAACGCGCCGGTTGTGAAACGCATAGCATTGTTTGCGATGATTGAGAGTAGTTTTGGCTGCTGAGCCGTAGACAACGGCTCCGTAGTCCATGCGCGGTCGTATCATTACTCTGAACAACGTCATTCCGGTGTCCATGTCGGCATCGAACTTCAGGGATATTACCGATTGGATAAGTCCCGTCGATCTTTTGCAGCAAGTCGCCAGGGCTGCAATATGGGGTCGCCACGTGAGTTTAGGGTCCCACACAAGACCCAGGAATTTTATCGTTTCTTCGTATACTAGAGGGGTGTTGTGCAGCGTTAGGGCTGGTTTCAGGTGTAAGTCGGGCACAAGAGTAAAGTGCGTGTTTTTTAGTTTTAGAGGGCGAGAATCGGAATCCGTTTAGGGACGCCCAGTTCCTGACTAGGTTTAGGCACTTCTAGATTTCATGTTGAATTGTTATGAGGCTGGGGTGGGGTGTCTGTAGCTGAGGAGTGACACTGAGGACGCTTCCACAGCTGGGGGGACGCCCATTTCTTGCGGATATGACGGAGACAGATTCGCCAACCTTGACCCTGAAGGTGCGGTTTTGTAGGAATTGGTGGATTAAACGTGGAAGGCGACCACTCAAATCTTAACGGTGAAGATCCTTCATGACTTCGTATTTCCACGTAGTGTCGTATGCTTTTTCAACGTAGAAAAATATGGAAACCTGATGTACTCTTCGGACGAAGGCCTGTCCAATGTCCGATTCTAGTCGTACGAGGTGGTCCGTTGTGGAGTGGCGCTTACGGCCACCGCAAAGGATGTTATCAAAGCCTGCATGCATTTCAAGGTATTTGACTAGACGTGAGTTTATTATTCTTTCCATAGTCTATAGGACGCTAGTTAGGGCAATGGGACGGTAGTTATGTGGGTCGCTGTGGCATTTTCCGGGTTTGGGTATCGGGATAATTACGGATTCCCGCCATTGATCGGGAAAGAATGAGTTTAAATATAACATATTGAACACATTTAGTAGGTGCTGGAAAGCATTGTCAGGTAGGTGTTCGATCATATTGATTTCTCTTCCACTCGTAAGAGCCAAATGGTTTTGCATTGCACTTCTGCTATTCATCCGAATGAATCCTGAAGGGAAGACATTACAGATACATTTTTACGAGAGAATCTTGATAACATCCGTTGAACGTAGTTTTCGGCCGATTTAGACCTATGTGTCTTTCTCGAAACTTCTAAGTTCTTCGACTGTCCTTGAGTTCTTTAGAAAAAATATACTTTTGACCGCTTGGCAAGGCGTGACGTTTGCGCCTGTCAGTCTAAATTTCTTTCAGGTAGCGAGTGGCGCGATCAGCTGTCTGCCGGCTGAACCCCCAACCCCCTCCTTTCCTATATAAGCGAGGGTTGGGCTACCCCAGAATTCATTCGTCGCTCTTGCTTCGGACGCAGAACACTTCCGCC
The DNA here is from genome assembly GCA_016164225.1 of Gammarus roeselii. Taxonomy (NCBI): domain Eukaryota; kingdom Metazoa; phylum Arthropoda; class Malacostraca; order Amphipoda; family Gammaridae; genus Gammarus; species Gammarus roeselii. The sequence continues at coordinate 13,158 of SDVV010005057.1, read as the reverse complement.
TCACTCGCACCTTTTCGAAAGGTAAGATTCAGTGCGGGGCGGCCCATCTGGGCAGTGGATTAGTGACCCACTGCCCCTAGAGCCACATATGGGGTCGGCAATTATTGCCCTGCCATACTGAATTTGCTCTGAGTGAGCTGCGTTCCACGACACGACAATTTGTCAAAACAGACATTTGTCGAAACCGAGATTTGTTGAGACAGAAAGATGTCAAGACAGAAATCTGTGGACACACCAAATTTTTCAACACATAAATTCGCCAAGACTGAAATTGGGCAAAACAGAAATTTGTCATGACAGCAAGTTGTTGAAACAGAAATTTGACGAGGCAGAAAGTTGTTGAGACATAAAATCTGTTGACACATAATTTGATGTCACCAAATTTGTCGAGACATAAATTGGTTGAGATTGAAATTTGTTGAGACAGAAATTTGTGCAGACAGAAAAATTTGTTGAGGCAGAAATTTGTCAAAAAGAAATTTGGTGACACAGAAATTTGTCGAGACAGAAAATTGTCGAGACAAATTTGTCAAAACAGAAATTTGTCAAAGCAGAAATTTGTCGAAACAGAATTTGTTGACATAAATTTTGTCAACATAATCACACAAATTTTGGTCGGATCAAATACTTTCTGCAAAATATTGTGTAATACCCATACTCTCGTATAAGTCTTTACCTCCGACCTTTACTTCTCTCTCCCTGATTTCAGAACATGCCGGAAACGCTCCCCGCGTCGGGCCACCGACAGCAAGACCTATCGGCTTCCCGGTTCACCTGCTCCCAATTTGCCTATCCTCTGACTCCTGCCACCTTACACTTCTGGGCACGAAACGCAATCCACCTCGCTACTCGGAGACTAAGGCAGCACGGCAGCAGATGAAACACCGCCCCTCGCCTCTCCCCATTCCCCGGAGAAGAGGTGGTATGTACCTCCTCTCAGCGCGACGTACACAGAGGGATTGGTGAGCTGCGACTATGAGGTCTGCACCACAGAGCCCCCTTACAATCTGATCAAGGTTCATGAGAGAGGCCCGATCTTCATTTTCTCCCAGGTGAACTTAACCAGCACCGCGGTTCAGCTACTCGTCAGCAGGTCAATCCCTTTTCTGCAACCAGCAGGATCGAAGAAGCTCCCTCTCCAGCTTCTCAAGAGTGTCTTTGCGATCGAGCAGGCCTCACATCAGGGGGTGACCATCAGAGAGGACGGTTCGGTCGTTCTGGAACGTATCCCAAATGCACAACCCAAACTCCTCAAGCAAATCAATACCACCCTGCCCAACGAGTCGGCCCCAAAGGACCTCGACGCTTGGTCAAACACGCACTTTGCTCTCGCAGCACACTGCCCCGTAGTCAAGTCCCTGATGAAGTTTGCGAATGCTCCGATTCTCTCCCCAAAGGCTCACTTCAACACCACAGAGGATAAGATCGCTTTCCCGGTCCATCACATTGCCATAGGAGCACGTACTAAGGACTTCCAACTCCGTACGCAGGTGGCTCAAAACCTGCGCGGCTACGGCGCATCACTGGCGGGGATCCTTGAGCGTATCTGGACTCCCCTCCTCACCGATGGCACGCCAGTTCTCCTCAGTCACTGCGTTGTCGGTCAGAGCTCACCACAGGCTCCATTCACAAACTATTGTCGGAATTCCTCTTCGACGCAGCTCAGTGGAGATACCAGATACGACTTCAGACGCTGGACAGGCTCGCTCCGGAATCCGCCCGGACCGCCCTTCTAGCAGGGTCGGTATTTGAACCTCAACTATTCACCGACGGGGCGATCTTACAGGCTAGCCGAGCGCTAGACAATTTCCGTAGCAGGACAGAGGTCCTCTCCTTTCTGGGCCCTTCCACATCAGGTTTCGTTGCCCTTGATCCACGGAGACCCTCGCGACACAGAGGAGCTGTCGCACAGCATGCCCTCAATAACCAAGGCAGAATGGCACGAAGCTCATTTCGTGGCCGACCCGCACCGCCCAGGGTGCGCCCTACGTTCCAACAGTATGCTAGGCAACCTCAAGGGAGGCGGGTGGCCTCCGGTACTCCTTAGACAAGCTCCAGGCACCCTCCCCCGCATGCCCTGGAAGCCCGGGGACCCATCCATTACGTTCCAAGGAGGGGTAGTCGCGGAGGGGTTCGAGGAACCTCGGCACACAAACGGCTCTCCCCCTCCCGCTCGCAGCCCACAGCTAAGCACAGACAGCATGACCGCCCCGCTTCCGCAAACTCTGACGTTTTGCTGGCAACCCTCAGGAAACGCCTTGCACGCTGGACCAATGCCACGCCCTTTGTCAAACACAGTCTCTCACCGACAGCACGAAGACGTTCTAGAACCTCTCGCATCAGAATTTCTGAGCAAAGACCTAGTCAAGGCGGTTCCCAGACAGCCGGTTTTTGAATCTCGCATCTTTGCGGTCGCCTAGGCCTCGGGAGGAGTTCGCCTGGTGATCGACCTCTCCGACCTCAATAGATACATCCCGGTATCCACGTTACGCATGTCCCACCCGCAGCGCATACGGGCAGTGCTGAACCCCCCTCTCTGGTTCACCATGTTGGATATCAAGGACGCCTTCCCGCACATCCCGATTCATCCCAGGTTCCAAAGATTCCTGGCCTTCAAACTGCGAGGCTAACTGTTTTCCTTTTTTGTGCTGGTGGAGTAAAAGAAGCTGCCCCTTCGTTTACTAGACCAGCAACGGATAGATGCGGCCTTCTACATCGACGACTGGCTAGTCAGGGCACCGACAGCACTTCACTGCCGGCGCAACACCCAGACGGCCTGCGACCTTCTCCTCAAACTAGGCTTCCGCGTCCACATGGAGAAATTTATTCTAGGCCCCACCCAGCAGATCGAATTTTTGACGGTAACATTCAACGGCGTGGTCGGGTCTATCGCCCCAGCCTTACGACACGTCGACCGCTGCAGGGACATGGCCACGGAGATACTTTCCCACGGAACCCTCTTGCTCCGACGGTATAATAAATTTCTTCACACCTTACTTACGCCATGCTCGCCACTTCTTCAACGAGGTGGTGATCGCAGCACGCTCCCTCCATCTCTCCCGCAAGCCTTGCCGTCTCAACAATCCCTACCGCCAGGCAGCTCAGCACTGGCGCGGCGGGACTTTTCTTCATACCTCCGTCCCGTTCGTAATGCCTTCTCCGGAGCACCTCCTGTGGACGGATGCATCGGACGAAGCGTGGGGGCGCCGTATGCTGCAGCGACCAGCAGTCTTACGGCCGCTGGTCTCCCTGGGAACGCAATCTCCATATTACGGCAAAGAAATCGCCGGTCATAATACACGCGCTGGGCGCACGAGCTCATTGGCACCACACTACAGTACGCGTGATGTCCGACAACTGCGCGGCATGGGCCATGGCGAACCACTTGGGCTCCAGCAAGGCCCCGGCGCTGCAGAAATTCGGAGCACAGCTCCTAATGATCCTCCAGCGCCACCACCTCTCTCTCCTTGCGACCTACCTTCCCGGTTCGCAGAACGTTTGGGTCGATCAGCTCTCACGTATTCTACCGGTAGAAACGGAATGGGCGCTGACGACTCAGTGCTTCTCCCGCCTCTCTGCCCTGCGTGGGACCATGCACATCAACCTCTTCGCGCATCCGGGTAACATCAAGCTCCCACTATTTGCAGCTCCGGTTTCCTCACCCGCGAGCGGCTTCAGTGGATTCTCTCCAATGCGACTGGAATCAGTGGAACGAAATATACCTCTTCCCTCAATACAACCTGACCCCCCCCCCCTCAAGTGCTCCGCAAACTCGAGACGTACCGCAACAGCGGCGTCCTCGTGGTCCCCGACCACCCCAACCCACTGTGGTGGCCCACGGTCGTCGCGTCTTTCAACGAACTCTCGCTCGCCCTCGATGTGTTCTAGCGAATCGAAGGCAGGGAGGTCCCTCTAACATCACGACCCTTCTCGCGTTATCTCGCATTCAATTTCTAGAAGCAGGGCCCGAGAGTTTTTCCTGGTTTACCTCCGCCACGTCATGGTAGCCCCCCCCCCCCTGCCAAGGGCGGGAAAGCACATCAGAGCAGCGTCAAAATCAACCATTCACAACCATTCTCCACTCACGCCTGTTCATTGCACGCTCTCTTGCTACTTCCACATTCATGTCTCTCCTTCCTAACGCCTGCTTCACACCATCCATCCACCCAAACTTTGGTCTACCTCTAAGCCTTCGACCACTCGCCTCCGCATTCATCACCCGTTTTACCAATCTCCCTTCATCCATCCTCTCCATGTGCCCAAACCATCTCAGAACACGCGAATCCACTCTGTACTTCAACTTCTTCACCATTATTGTTCTGATTCGAATCATGTCGTTGGTGATCTGGTCTCTCAGCGTTACTTCAGCCATGCTCCTCAAACATTTCATCTCGAACCCATTCGGCCTTCTTCTCTCCTCTGCTCTCACTCCCCAAGTCTCAGCTCCTTAGAGAACGGTTGGGACAACCAGTGAAAACTGTCGGGCCCTGCTGCTGACAACGGATCCTCGGACCGCACTCGCGACCCAGTGTGTGTTGCGGGGTTACCAGCTGGACCCTTTAGCCTAAAAGGGCTAAGTTGTGTGCGTGTGAGCGTATGAGGGCGTGAGGTGTGCCTAGCCGTCGGCCACCCCCTGTCTGGGGGATGCGGCCTAGTGTCTGTATCTGTATCTAATTTCTAAAAACGGTGCTCACGATCAAATTCAATATCTCGCTCACGGACACCCTGGTTAACACGCACAAGCAGTCCACACAAGGCCAATACCAAAGCGTCTGGACTTGTTTCCAAACGTGGCTACCACGCAGGCGCAGTTGATCAACCAGTCCACCTTAACGTTTCTGCACTACGCCGGCAAGCAGAAACGGCCCAACCCTCGTACGGTTCTGGTAAACGGGAATGCGCTTCACTTGCCCCTCTTACATGGTTTTGGCGTCACAACCCATGGAGCGATTTTTCATGAACTGGCTAGGGTCCAGTTTCACGAGAAACCGCCACAACGACGTTTCGTGCCGCAGTGGAAGCTCGGGCCGTTGCTCGACATGCTCGCCTCTCCTCGCTTCAATACTCAGACGACGTTTCTCGTCGCACTCGCAGCAGGCAACAGGGTCTCTGAAATTGCAGCCATGTTACGCACAGGACTCCATTTCTCCACGAACCCTTCATGCGCGCTTATCCTGACCGCTGACGAGTTCCTGTACAAAAATCAGACCCTCACCCACACGCCACCGCTCATCTCTATCGCCTCACTGCTGCCTGATGGCCGGGCACACGGCTTGTGCCCTATGACCCCCCTCAAAGCCTACTTAGCACGAAGTCCATCGCACTAAGAGTTTTTGTTCATCCATCCTACTTCGGGCAAGCATCTCAGGGCGTCATCGGTGGGGCACTACATCTGCTCGCTTATCAATAAGGCCACAGCGCATGCCTTCACTAAAAGTCACGATGTCCGCAAGTATGCCTTGTCTCTCGCTTGGAGACATCACATCCAAGGCGTTTTGGTGCTCGCCCCAAGTATTCGTGCACAAATACCTCATCGCAGTAAAGAAGCCCGACTAGCCTTGCGTCTCCTTGGGAACCAGGTAGATAGTCCTTCTCGCCTCATACGTTTCGGACACCGCATCCGCTGAGGCCAGCACCTCTTCTACGTAGCATAGAGTACGTACTTCATTATCTTATCATCGCATGCGGCGACACTCCACGCAAAGCCTTTAGGTTACGGATTACGAAATATGTATTTTCTTATCCTACTTGCAGTACAACTCTGTTACCATAGGAGCTATCTAGTGTGCACATTGCTGGTGCTGGTATATTTAGAATTTATTGCCAACCGGACGGTTCACCCGTCCTCTCTGGAGGGCAATATGCATTTATTACATAACTACTCTTTGGTTGCTCATGCTCACGGCCCGCATATTGTTATTGGCCGCGTCGAGCAAGTATGTTCACTGCCGTTGCCCCAACGACATATTTGTGTTTACCCATAATAAAATATTATTTGGGCCCGCATATTAGATTGTCAGTACGGTCATCACCACCATTTATACAAGTGTGTTATCATTCCCTTACACGGCAAGCGCTTCTTTGGGAACACCCAGTTCAAGAAGTAGCCGATCAATCCAACTTCTGTGCTCTTCTGGCATCAGCCAGCTTGCGCTACATGATTGTATTTTCTAAGCAAAACAATATGGCTCTTATGAATGAGAGATAATATAACTTCTGTAATCTTGATACTCGCGATAAAAAGCAGTTTATCTGTAATGAGTAAGAGCCATATGAGGCCTCCTCCTCCCCCTGCAATCTTAACTACGCACCAACGTCTCCTCACGGAAAGTAACTTCGCTAGCTCTCATGAATGATGGGGTAGCCCAACCCTCGCTTATATAGGAAAGGAGGGGATTGGAAGTTGGGGATTCAGCCTCAGACAGCTGAGCGCGCCACTCGCTACCTGGAAGACATTTAAACCGCAGGCGCATGACGCCACGCACCGCCAAGCAGCAAAATGTTTATTTTTCCTAAAAATTCGAGGACAGTTGAGGAACTTAAAAGTTTCGAGATTCCCGAGTAAGGTTAAAAGACCCAAAGGTCTAATTCGGTCGAAAACTACGTTCAACAGATGTTATCAAGATTCTCTCGTAGGATTCAAAGTTTTGTTTTGAAAACAGTATCGTTCATTGGATGCTAGTTATTTTTTATGTGTTGTAAACTTGTAATCCACGCAGATGCACTGAAATCATGGGGCTGTGTCCTGTCGTCGTTCACTACGTAAGTAGGTCCGCGGGATGTTCCTTCCTAACTCGCATCGTACGCCACCCCAGTAGTAATTATAATTAAGTTCCCACAATGTCATAACTACGAACATGTAGTTGTGTAATCATCTTCCCTACTGAGGAAAAACAGGTTTTGCCCACCACCTTTGTTGTGGCGCTCAGTGCGGAAGATTTCGAACTCATTGGGCTGCCTCGTAGCCGGGGCTATAGAATTTTGCTACCGTATCCACCGCGTGTCGTAGAAGGCGACTGAAAGGGCGCCCTGTAGCCAGGAGTAGAATCGTGCTACCGTAACCCCTGCGTGTCGTAAAAAGCGACTAACAGGGGCGGAGCGAAAGGACTAGGAATCCCGTTCTCTGTAAAACCCATCTTCAAAGACGGCAAGACGAGCGGGGGGAGAAGAGGCTTACGCCTCTCCGCATCTCCGACCCCTCATTGTTAGGGTCGCTGAATGTGCGTGGCTGAATTACGAATGATGTAAAGAGAGGGAGATTGGTGAGATGTTTGTGAGGAGGAAGTTAGATGTGTTGGCGCTGAGTGAGACGAAATTGAAAGGTAAAGGAGAATGTGAGTTTGGTGTGGTAAGTGGAAGAAAGTCTGTTGTGGAGGAAGGTTGGGCACGAGAAGGTGTGGTTTTGATATTGAGTGATTGGTTGACTAGTAGCGTTACCGAGTGGAAGGAGGTGTCCTCAAGATTCGTGTGGGTGAAAGATAAGTTAGGCGTAGAAAGATGGGTATTTGCGAGTGCTTACGGACCTGGCAGCGAGAGGAGTGAAGAGGAGAGGGAGCAATTCTGGACTGACCTGAGTGAGTGTATTGAGAGTTATGGAGGTAATTTCAATGCAGTTGTACAGGGTGACCTTAAGGCGAGAGTTGGAGATGTAGTGGTGGAGAATGTGATAGGAAGGTATGGCGTTCCCGGTAGAAATGACAGTGGAGAAAATCTGGTAGGTCTGTGTATGGAGCAAGAGTTAGTGGTCGGGAACAGTTTGTTCAAGAAGCGAGATATCCACAAAAACACATGGGTAAGGATGGCACATGGTGCAGTGGTTGAGAGAGCACTGATGGATTATGTACTGATATCGAGGAGAGTGGTGGGGAGGCTGTTGGATGTGCGGTGTTGAGAGGGGAGGGTGGAGCAGACGTGGAAGGGAAACAAACGAGTGGGAGGAGGAAGAGAGGTAGTGGAAGTGAGTGGACTGAATGTGAGAAGTAGAGCAGAGGAGTTCCAGCAGGCGTTGAGGAAAGAATATAACAACGTGAGAGGACAGGACCTAAGAGATGTGGAGGAAGAATGAGAGGCGTTAAGGGATGCGTTGCTGAGATGTGCTAATAAGGTGTGTGGTGCGCGCCGTGTGGGCGGGTGCAGAAGGAAAGGTTGCGAGTGGTGGAACGAAGAGGTCAAACTAGCGGTGGCACGGATATGAGGAGCGTTTGAGGAGTGGTTGCAGGTGAATCGGGTGGTGAGGAGAGCCAAAAGAGACGTTGATGCCCGGTGTGGCAGACGGTTGTGCCAGAATTTTGAGACGAACAAAAAGATGTTCTGGAAAGAGGTGAAGGGAGTGAGAAAGGGAGAGACCGGGAAGAAGGAAGTGGTGAACGATGAAAACGGCCAGTTGTTGTAGGAAAGTGGTGATGTACGGAAGAGGTGGGCCGAGTATTTTGATGAGTTGTTGAATGTCGAGGATGACAGAGAGGCTGACATTGTTGCTGTGGGTGGTGGTGCTCGGATGCCAGTTTTGGGAAAAAGACTTATTGCGGACATTACCAGGAAAGAGGTACAGGAGGCGGTGGACGCGATGAAAGCAGGGAAAGCCCCTGGTTTGGATGGAGTTGCGACCGAGTGTCTGAAGAAAGGTGGAGTAATGATTGTCGAATGGTTGGAGAGGTTACTGAACTTGTGTTTTGCGGCAGGCGTGGTACCGAGTGAGTGGCGCAGTGCCTGCATTTATCCGCTGTGTAAGGGCAACGGAGATAAAAATGAATGCTGCAACTCGGGAGGTATCAGTCTGTTATGTGTTGTTGGTAAGTTGTACGGGAGAGTGCTGATCAAAAGGATTAGAGACAGTACGGACTGCGCAATTGGAGAGGAACAGTGTGGCTTTAGGAGTGGTAGAGGGCGTACCGATCAAATACTTGCAGTGAGACAGGTATGTGAGAAGTACCTTGCCAAAGGAAGGATGTGTTCTGGGCCTTCATGGATCTGGAGAAGGCATACGACAGGATTGACAGGGAAGCGCTGTGGAAGGTGTTGCGTTTGTATGGAGTGGGCGGACATCTGTTGAAAGAAGTGCAGAGTTTCTATGCTGACAGCCAAGCATGTGTCAGAGTGGGGAGCGAGGTGAGTGATTGGTTCACAGTGAAAGTGGGACTGGGACAAGGCTGCGTGATGTCTCCCTGGCTGTCCAACCTCTATATGGATAGAGTGGTCATGGAGGTGAACGCGAGTGTGCTGGGTCGTAGCTTGGAACTGTAGGAAGCGAAGGGGCGGAATTGGCAGTTGAGCCAGTTGCTATTTGCTGATGATACGGCCCTGGTTGCAGATTCAGAGGAGAAGCTATGTAGGCTAGTGTCAGAGTTTGGTAGAGTGTGCGAGAGGAGGAAGCTTCGAGTGAACGTGGGTAAGAATAAAGTAATGAGATGCTCGAGGAATGTCGATGCGAGCAAAATTAGTGTTACCCTAAATGGAGTGTTCTTGGAGGAAGTTCAGTGTTCTAAGTATCTGGGCTCCCATGTAGAGATAACTGAACTAGTGAAAACTGAAGTGAGGGCGCGAGTGAAGGAGGGATGTAGAGTGTTGGGTGAACTAAAGAGTGTAATGAGCTGTAGGACGTTGGGGATGGAAGCAAAGAGAGGGCTGTATGAAGATGTTGTTGTTCCAACTATGCTCTACAGAGCAGAGAGCAGAGAAGAGAAGAAGGTTGAATGATTTCGAGATGAAATGTTTGAGGAGGCCGGATCACCAACGACGTGGTTTGAATCAGAACACAGATGGTGAAGAAGTTGGAGGACAGAGTGGATTCGCGTGTTCTGAGATGGTTCGGGCACATAGAGAGGACAGACGAAGGGAGATTGGTGAAAAGGGTGACGAAAGCGGAGGCGAGTGGTCGCAGGCCTAGAGGTAGACCGAAGTTTGGGTGGATGGATGGTGTGAAGCAGGCGTTGGGAAGGAGAGACATGAATGTGGAGGTGGCGAGAGAGCGTGCAATGAACAGGCGTGAGTGGAGAATGGTTGTGAATGGTTGAGTTTGACGCTGCTCTGATGTGCTTTCCCGCCCTTGGCATCCCGTTGTCAGGATGGTCATGGGTGGAGAGGGCTCGGCCATTATGACGTGAATGGGGAACCAGTGAAAACTGTCGGGCCCCGCTGCTGACAACAGATCCTCGGACTGCACTCGTGACCCCGAGTGTATGTTGCGGGGTTACCGGCCGGACCCTTTAGCACAAAAGGGGTAAGTTGTGTGAGTGTGAGCGTATAAGGGTGTGAGGTGCGCCTTGCCGTCGACCACCCCATTTCCGGGGGATGCGGCCTAGTGTCTGTGTCTGTAAATATTATTTGTGCCTTCATGTTTAGGGCCCGCATATTGTTTTGCTGCTAGGAGGTAGCTTTTATGCCGTTGTTGACAATTCTTGTAATCGCCAATAAGTACAGTCATTACTACCATTTATACAAATTCTCTTACACTAAAAGCGCTTTTTTGGGAGCACCCAGTTTAAGATGCAGCCGATCCATCCAACTTCTGTGCTCTTCAGGCATTGACCAGCTTCTGCTACATGATGGTAATTTCTATGCTAAACCATATGGCTCTTACGAAGTGCAAGAGAATATAACTTTTGTTATCTCGATTCTCTCGATAAAAAACTATTTCTCTGTAATGTAGTGAAAGCCAAATGGGGCCTCCTCCTCCCCCTGCTATCTTAAAAACGCACTAATGTCTTACGGAAAGCAGCTTTGCTAGCCCTCATGAACGACAGGCCAGGGCAGACCTCGCTTTTATATGCAGGAACGAGGTTGGGGGTTTGGGGGTTCAGCCGGCCTAGACCGCCAGGAGCGGGAGACGCTACTCTGTACCTAGCTGATATTTAGACCGACAGGCGCGGGAGACGCCACGCTGTACCTAGCAAACATCTAGCGCCGAGCAAACAGATTTTTTTACCTAAAAGCTCGGGCACAGTCGAGGAACTCAGGATATCGAAATTCCAAAGTAAGGTTAAATGACACAAGGATCTTAATCCGTCAAAAACTACGTTCAACGAATATTATCAAGATTCTCTGATAAATACGTCCCCGCAATGTTTTCTCTTCAAAATTCATTCGAATAAAAAGCAGAAGCGCAATGCTTAACCATATGGCTCTTACTACATTTCAAAGAAATAGCTTTTTATTGAGAATCGAGAAAACAAGAGTTGTAATATTCACTGATGGATCTTAAGACGACGATGCTGTTAGCTGTGCAGTGGTACTCCCCTGGCGCGTCGTCGCTAGGAGACTCCCTCCATCAGCGTCAGTTTTCACTGCTGAACTCACGGCCATTGCCGACGCGCTCTTAGCGGCCGATACTCTCACAGATGCCAATATCTCAATCTTTAGTGATTCGCTTAGCGCGCTTCAAAGACGAGAGACCTTCAACAATTGCCACCCTATCGTTTCAGCAATCTTGCGCTGGCTTGCACGATTATTCTCCAAGAACAGGAACGTTTACTTGTGCTGGGTCCGGGTAGGTGTGGGGTTCTGGGCAACGAGCAAGCGAGAGAAGCATCGTAAGGAGCTGCAGTGGCGTCTGACTCAGGAAAACAGCGTCCACTTCCATACAAAGATTTTTACCCATCAATAAAAAAAAAGCTGCGCGAAATAAATGGAACATAGTGTGGTCTGATGTTCCTATGGGAAATAAAGTGCGCACTATCAAAGATGCACCTGTACCCTGGGTTTCTTCGAGCAGCCGATCTCGACGGGCTGAGATAATTCTATGCCGATTGAGATTCGGACATAGACTAACGCACCAACACCTCATGGATGCGTCGCCACTTCCATGCGGCATAGGCTGTTTAGTCCCTCTCACAATAGCCCATGTCTTAACAGAATGCCCAACTTGGATGGAATGTTGACGCACCCACTTTTCCAGGAGCCGGTTTCTGGACCCTTCAAATACACTCCGCCTAATGCTTACTGAGTTCCGTCAGAGGCAATTCAGTGCGGAACCGCTTCTCAGTTACCTTGAAAAACCAACCTCTTAGCTGAACTCTGATCTGTCGTGAATTGACCATACTTGAACTTACCTACCGATAAACTTCTCTATCGTGGAGTACCACTGTATCTTCAATCATTTTAAAGATATTTAAATATATTTTTTGTGATCTCTCTCTATAAATTGTAGTGACCGAGTATGCCGTGAATCGAAGCAATCATAGAAACGGGCGATGACTTGATGCAGCACTGCTGCAGTACTGCTGCTGGTTTGACTCCAATGCCCTAGAAAACCTTGGCACTCTAATCTACAGAGTAAGTGGAATATGAAAAGTCTACATAATGACAGTTCGTCGAGATAGGAACACACTGCCATTTCATACTCGTTTTTCATTTTGTCACACCCTAGCTGCGGAGTTTACTGACCCTTGCAGTGAAACGGTCTACCTCCTCACCTGGTGTTGTGACCGGTCCTCCCTGCCCATTCTTCGCCCCAGTCTGGCGCAGGCGTGAAGCTGGGGTCCCATGCCGTGGCCGAACACGAGTATCACGGGCGAGTTCTGAAGAACAGACGGTTAACATCAGCAGTTAAGACGGGCAGAAGTGTAAATAAACAGCAACAAACTAGAAATAGATAAAATTAGTGCCATCGTCTTTCTGGCGCCGAATGTCAAACCAGCAAACAGTGTTGCATAGTTTTTTTTTCTTTTTGTGTTTGAGTTAGGTTTACTACTGCGCAAAGTCAATGTCTTTTGCGCGGCGAACGTATATGGTATGTACGGGTGCCACAGGAGGTACTGGAACTCCTAAGGTGCTGAGGCCATATGGTCACAGCACTCCCCAGGTGACAGTAAGGACTATCAAAATGCTACATACCATGCATCAGAGTTCAAGGTATCCCAGTAGTCCTTAAGGTGCCGGGGCTTCGCGCCTCAACACCTGCTGGGCGGGATTTCGGAGCGGAAACAAAAAACGTGGATTCTATGCATGAGATTTACACTAGGTGTAGAGAATTTCACGCATGAGAACGGCAGGAATGGAATGAAGGAATAGGAAGAGTCGTAGAAAAAGGTTGCATGAAAGAAAGAGCGCAACTTGGCTGTTATAAGCCACCCGAAAGGAGAATAGTTAAGACCGGTATGTGTGTATGTGTATGTATGTGTATGTATGTATGTGTATATGTGTGTATATGTGTGTGTGTGT
>SDVV010005056.1:4554-19558 GCA_016164225.1 Gammarus roeselii | reverse complement strand
CAGAAAACAACTGCATTGCTTTGAGCCGCTTACCATAGTCCACTCCACCCAGCCCATCAATCTCCTTGGTCCACCTCCTCTGCACAGACTCCAACAGTCTCAGATCCCCCAAATATCCCACATTCCACACACATGGGCAGTAGTCCAAGATGGGTCTAATATGAGTAATAAATAAAGAGACCATGAAAACAGAACTCCTATTGACAGTAGAGCGGAGCAGACTGGTTGTCAGAGTGGAAGCCTTTCTTACAACACTCCTCACGTGGAGATGGAACAGCAGCCTTGAGTCAACAAGCACTCCCAAGTCCCTGAAGGAATCGACAAGCTCAAGTACCACATCATTCAAATAATAAGCAGTTCTATCATCAATCTGCTCCAATTCAAGATGGCCCCGGTAGAAACTCATATAGACACGCTTGTCAATGTTCAACGAGAAATTCCATGACAACAACATTGACAGAACCAAATTCAGATCCCTCTGCAAGGAAGACACACCCAGGCAAACTGCTTGTACATCGCGGGGGAAACTCAAAAAAGTTTGAAGTCGTCAGTAAAGGCCTTCCACTCACAAGCCACACCTGCTGCAACATGATTGACATATAGCAGGAACAAGAGCAAACCCATCACAGAACCCTGGGGCACACCACTAGTCACCTCTCGGAAGTCACTGACAACTCTCCCCCACAGAAACACACACTCACCTCTCTATCAGAAAATTACAAATTCAATCCAACAGTCCATCCGGAATACCCACACATCTAAGTTTGTCCAACAAAACCAAGTGACTGACCATATCAAATGCTCTAGAGGAATCCAGAAAGACCACATCAACAACCATTCCTTCATCTACCCCATCAGCAACCTCACCATAACTAAGCAAAAGTTGGTCTTCAGTGCTCCTTCCCACCCTGAAACAAAATTGACCCTCATTCAAAACGCCAGAATCTTCCAGAAAAGACACCAACTGGGACACAATAACCCGCTCCAGCACCTTACAGCAAACAGAAGTAAGACTCACAGGTTGGTCATTGAGAGGGTTACTTCTTGAACCAGACTTGGATGTAGGAATAAGACGAGATTCCTTCCAGGCCTCCGATTAAACTCCCAGGCCTAATGACTTTGCAAAAATCTGTGACAAGGGCAATGACATCTGCCAAGATAATGACTTTAAAACACCAGGGTGAATGCCATCAGGTCCAGAGGCAGAAGACCAGTCTAAACCACCCAGAACCTGGGAAACTAACAGTCTAGTCACACAAATCCCACTAAATTTTCCAGGAAATAACTTATGTAGGGAAGGGCTGGCAGGATCAGCATCCCCAAAAACAGACAAAAAAAAGAGTCTACAAACAGCTAACTCATGTCTCACCAGCAATAACCTCACCAGATAGAAGTTTCAGAGGACCAAAAGAAGGACAGCCCTTCTTTCTTCCTCTGATATAGGAGTGAAAGATCTTGGGAGTAACAGAGAAGTTGTCTGATAATTTCTGCTCATTCAGACACTTACTGTAGCATGAAAAATTTCTGTACTCAAAATTAGGCCCACTAAATCTCTGCATGGGCGCCAACACCTCCTCATGCTGCCTACCAAGCTCCCCCCTGGAAAGCTTATACTGCACCCAAGCCCTAGATCTACTGGTCATCAGCTCCCTAGGAGAACACCGCAACCAGCTTGGTCCTGAAGCAGAGTCTCGAGTGGGAACAAATTTATCCAAAAGTGGACGGACAATTGTCTGAAACAAACTATAATTCTCCTCCACAGTGCCATACAGAAACTCATAATGCCAGTCAACACTCTCTAAAACATCTCGTGCTCCTGTAATCACCACGAGACCACATAACTGATTTGAAACCAGGATCCCCTGCAACATCATTCATCTGAAGAATATACTCCACCAAGACAGGGGCATGGTGGCACCCGGGAAGAGGAGGTAAAACCGCCACAGAAGATACCCAATCCTCCTCCGTTGTCAACACCAGATCATGAATGATACCCAAATCAACCAAAGTACCTTCCCTCACCCACTGAGTGAGTCCAAGAAGAACAAAACAATCAAGAATCTGGGAATCAAAAAGAGGGATATAATTATTAAAAACGTCTGCAGACCGATCCAATGAAGGCAAGTTAAAATCTCCAAGAACAACAACCTCTCTGTCAACACAAATCTCCATCAAGAAACAACCAAAACATCATCAAGGAGGGAAATGACAGCAACATTGGGTAAAGTTACCTCATTTGGTACAAACTTCAAATTGTTAGCAACATACAAACTGACTCCATGTTTCTTCACCTCCCATACCACATCCCCCCTTAGCAACTGAAACCCTTGCAAATCGACAAAAGATGAGGACACAGAAGAAGTCAACCACGACTTGCACATGCCCACCACTGCACCATATGACCAACAAAAGAGACCTTATCTATCAGAGAATTCAAATTGACACAGCACAACTTCAGACAGGAGAAATCCATCTGCTAAGACCGACTAGCTAGTCAGAGCTCAACAACCACCCCCACCAAAGCCACAACCGCCCCCAGCACCACCACCACAGCTCCCAACCCTACCCCTACCGCCGGCCGAAACGCGCACTCCGGCATCACCGCGACCGCCAGCACCACCGCGGCCTCTGTCCATACCAACACCGCCCCGGCTATCAGCACTCTGCAGTCACCAGCACCGCCACGCCCACGCGCACCGCTCCCAACAACACGACTCACCACCGCAGTCGCCTCAGCGCGACTGTCACTGCCTCAATAATCACCAGCCAGTGCACAACCAGAGGGATCCCCGGAAACAACAGGCCCAACCCAACCAGCCACATCCCGCAGCAGCCGCCAATAATTCACTTCTCTCCTCTTCGTCACCTTCTGATGCCTTAAGAGCACGCCTCCGAGTCAGCAACTCTCCTCTTTGCCCGTAGGTTAGGTCTTTCTGAATGTAAAGACTCCTAAAACCATCCAAGTTCTTCAGCCTAGGGGCCTGTGAGAGCAGGTTGTGCCTGGAACCATCATTGGTCACCTTTGCTCTGAACAGACCTGTAGTGCCCATCTCGACCAAGTCAGTCAAAACAACATTGACACCCAAGACATGGCACACATCATGAAACTTTGCTTCCACCAGCTCAATGGTCTCACCCCCAAAACCTGTCAGCATAACTGAACACTTCCTTTTCTCCCTCTCATTCAGCTCCCTCACTTCCTCAAAGACATCCGTCTTAAACAGCCCAACTCCAGAGGAACCATCAGTGGCACGGCCTCCCAGACGACCAGTCTGTTTACTTTCCTGAGCAGACACACAACTTCCCCCAGTTTTCACACCCGCCATCACACCTCTAACCCGCCCCTCATTTGCTCCGACCGCCACTATAAATTGAGAAAATTACTCCTGAAGATGGTTGACTGTCTCCGAATTATCTCCGCAGCCTCGACAGTGACAACAGATATACCTTACAGCACCCAACAAATCTGATAGAACAGCATCAATTTATCTCCCCTCAATACCCAAACACATGGTCTCTGAGAGGAAACCCCTCCGACAAACACCAGAAAAAACAGGATGACCACTCAGCCTGGTATGGCAGGAGCCCAGCTGCCCACAAGACCACCAGCATGCCCAGCACTCCACCCCCTAGAACCCTGCACACTCACGTCAGCAGAGCCACAAGACACCCCAGCCGACCGCAAAGGCAAGGACAGCAGATCCACAGCAGGCGCAGGTGGGGCAGAAGTACCAGCGCCTACAGGGGTAGACTGCAGCGAAAAAGCTGCGCCACATCGAGGAGTGGCCCCCCCCCCAGAGACTAGCCCTTTTCTGCACCTTCACGGCCGAAATTTCTCCCCAGCTGAACTCCTTCAGTGCCTGAATCACCAACTCCACTGAGCTTGTGCTGGAAGCATCACCATCCCCACAAGGCTCTAATACCACCGAACTGCCACCGGAACCCACACTCCCAGCATCAGTTTCCTCAAGGCAACCTGAATCGAGCTCCACCCACTCCTCACGACTCTGCTCCCATCCCACATAGTGGACCTCAACTTTTCCTTTACGGAGGTCAACAACCTTGACATTGTACATTTTTCCTGCTTTTCTATCACGAAGCCTCATCAAGTCTCTCTTCACAAAAACTCCTCCCCCATACCACCCAACATCCCGCTCTAAGCATTGCACTCCGCAGAGCAAGTCTCTTGCAATGTATAACAGTGGCACAAATGCCACAGCACTCCAAAACCGCAGAAGCAAGGCAGAGCAATGATACAGAAAAATCTGGAAATCTGTGTTTCAGGCAACTGATCATACAGCAATCTTGTTAGTGAAACAACACAAAATTTAAAAATTTATTCATATACAAACATTCATTACCACATACAAATCAAACTGAATCAGCTCAGTCAAAATCTAAACATTCATCATATATCAGCTCAGCAAGAGCTTGCTTATAGTGAGTGATTTATGTCAACTGCACAACATCAGCAGGCAAGCCATCCCATAGACCATTACATCTCACACTGATTGACCTACTGCAGGCATCAGAAGAGCCAGGAGGAACCACCAACTTCAGCAAGTGACCCCTAGTGCCACCTCTCAGTCTGTGAAAATATGTTTAGCAAATCCTCTGATTTACCAAGCAACATCTTCCAGTATTTTATCAGGTCTGCCATCAGAAGCTGACCTTCAACAGAAAACAAATCCTGTCTTCTCAAAGGACTACCATAGTCCACATCCAAAAGACCATCAATACATCTGGCCCATCTTCTCATCATAGATTCAAGCACCCTGCAGTCCTCACAATGTCCGGTACTCCAAACGCAGGATGCATACTCAATGATTGGACAAATATGTGCAACATATAAGGGCAGCACAAACTCCAGGGATCTGCAGACAGTTGATCTTAATAAACAGTTTACCAATCCACAAACCTTTACAACCACCACACGAATATGATGGTGGGATATGAGTTCTTTATCCACACAGAAACCCAAGTCTCTATGTGCACTGACAAACTTTAATCCTCTACCTTGCAGGAAGTACTGATTAATGGGAACCAGGGCATCAAAATCAATGCAACCTCTATAAAAGGGCAGCACAACACACTTACCTGGATTCAAACCAAGATTCCAGGACCTTGCAATAGAGTCAACTGAATCCACACTTTGGAGTGACTGGACACCCTGAACAGAATGATCAGTGTTCTTCTGTGAGTATCCCAGGTACTACTGGTAATCATCTGCAAATGCCTTGCATTCGCATGCAAGACCATTAGACACCTGATTAATGTAAATCAAAAACAGCAGTGGTCCAAGGACAGAGCCTTGAGGAACACCACTAGTCACATCAACTGGTCTGTTCCATCTGCAACTCACACAAATGCTCGTTACTCGGCCAGAAATAAATGCAGAGATCCAGGCCAGCAACAAACCACGAACACCCTAAGACTTCAGCTTAAAAAAAAAAAAAAAATGACTCCCCACATCAAATGCTTTTGAAAAGTTGAGCATTATGACCCCCACAATATATCACTCATCAAACCACTTCCCAACCTCATCATAGGTCAACAGCAACTGGTCCTCAGTGCTGCAATTACTTCAAAAACCACTGATGAGACATAAAGAATATTGTTGCTTCCAAGATACTCAGTCAAGCAAGATACAACCATTCTCTCCATTGATTTGCAGCAAACCAACATCAAACTTACAGGCCTGCAATTCAGGGGATCAGTGTGAGGTAAAGAGAGCCCATCAGCACAACTTTTCAGCAGATGTGAGTAAAGGCCATCTGGTCTCATACTGGAACTGGGATATAGAGCCAAGAGAATATGCTTGATCCCCTCCCTAGAGAAATCAGCATCTGACAAACTTCCTGCAAATAGCTGGAAAAGAGCAGGGTGAGAAGGAGCTGCACTGACAAAAACTACTGAAAAAGAGTCAGCAAAGACTTCACACATCCCACCAGGATCCTGCACTATCTCACCACCCAACAGACGGGGGAGGACCAACAGCTAAATGACCAATCTTTTTTACCTGACATAAGCATGAAAGAACTTCCGGTTATCAGATCTGTTTATTAAATTTGATTTGTATTTTTTTTCAAGAATCAAGGGAAAAATTCATGTAGCTCCTATACAGCTCTCATAATGTGTATAACTTCTCAAGAGCAATGGCTGAGTTGCAGCCCTCCACCCTCCTAACCTACTGGTATTCATGCCATGCCTTTGAGCGTTTTTGGGCAAGAGCAGGGGGCGCCCTGACAGCTAATGGCAAACCAGAACAGACAGGCAAGAGGGGTATAAACTTAGGAATCAGGGACATCAAAACTGACTGCAAAATGAAAAGTCTTCTAACACTGAAAAATAGCTAAATTCTAACCCCCAGTCAATCTGAGACAGAGCCTCTGGAATCCTGGCAAATTTCCTCTTATGCCATAGGCGTTTCTCCTACACGACCACGTGCTCTGGCCCCTCCCCACTGAAGATTTACTTGAAGACAACAAGAGAATACTGGCAGTAAGACAGACAACTCACCAACACGATCCTCCCCAGATGTGAGAACATGATCTATAATGTTATCATAAATAGTATAAATGTAGGTTCCTTTACCCACTGCAAAAGCCCAAAAGATGAAAACACTCTAAAAATTGCAGGTCAATGGGCCAAATGTAGCCAGCAGTAAGGTCTGAGGACCAGTCAACTGTTGGTAAATTAAAATCCCCTGTGATAATTACCTCCTTGCCAGGGCAGAATTTAAATAAACAGTTCAACAAGGATGTGTTCACCAAAATTGCATAAGAAGGCCAATAAACAGCTACAATCCACAGATCATAATCAATTAGGTGTTGGGAGAAGTGCGCGTGGGCGTGGCGATGCTGGTGACGCGGAGGTGCTGATAGCCGGGGAGGTGGTGAGGGCAGGGGGGATGCTGGCGGCCGGGGTGTAGCTGGCGGCCGGGGTGTTGCTGGCGGCCGGGGTGTTGCTGGCGGCCGGGGTGATGCTGGCGGCCGGGGTGATGCTGGCGGCCGCGGTGGTGCTGGCGGCCGCGGTGGTGCTGGCGGCCGCGGTGGTGCTGGCGGTCGCGGTAATGCCGGAGTGCGCGATGCGGCCGGGGTAGGGTTGGGAGCCGTGGCGGTGGTGTTGGGGGCGGTCGTGGCTCTGGTGGTGGTGGTGGTCGTGGAGCTCTGACTGGTACCCATGGCATCCCGGGTGGCCGCGGAGGCAGTGCTTTAAACTAGCTAGTCGGTCTTTGCAGATGGATTTCTCCAGTTTGAGGTTGTGCTGTGTCAATTTGAATTCTCTGATGAATAAGGTCCTTTTTGTTGGTCATATGGTGCAGCGGTGGGATATGCAGTTGGCGGGCGTGTGCGAGTCGTGGTTGACTTTTTTGGTGTCCTCATCCTTTGTTGATTTGCCAGGGTTTCGGCTGGTGAGAAGGGATGTGGTGGGGGAAGTGAAGAAGCATGGAGTCCGTTTGTATGTTGCTAACAATTTGAAGTTTGTGCCAATGGAGGTGACTTTACCCAATGTTGCTGCCATTTCCCTCTTTGATTATGATATTCTTGTTGTGGTGGCGTACCGCCCTCCCTCCTACTCAGCTGAGGAGAATTCTGAACTGATTGAATTCTTGATGGAGTTTTGTGTTGGCAGAGAGGTTGTTGTTCTTTGGGATTTTAACTTGCCTTCATTAAATTGGTCTGCAGACGTTTTTAATAATTATATCCCCCAGTTGATTCCCAGTTTCTTGATAGTTTTGTTCTTCTTGGACTCACTCAGTGGGTGAGGGAAAGTACTTTAGTTGATTCGGGTAGCATTCTTGATCCAGTGTTGACTATGGAGGAGGATCAGGCGTCTTCTGTGGCGGTTTTGCCTCCTCTTCCGGGGTGCCACCATGCCCCTGCCTTGGTGGAGTTATATCTTTCAGATGAATGATGTTGCAGGGGATCCTGGCTTGAAGTCAGTTATGTGGTCTCGTGGTGAACAGAGAGGTTTTAGAGGGTGTTGACTGGCATTACAAGTTTCTGTATGGCACTGTGGAGGAGAATTATAGTTTGTTACAGACAATTGTCCATTCACTTGTGGACAAGTTTGTTCCCACTCGCGACTCGGCTTCACGACCAAGATGGTTGAGGGGCCCTCCAAGGGAGCTAATGACCAGTAGATCTAGGGCTTGGGCGCAGTATAAGCTTTTGAGGGGGAAGCTTGGTAGGCAGCATGAGGAGGTGTTGGCATCCTTGCAGAGATTTAGTGGGCCTAATTTTGAGTACAGGAATTTTTCACGCTACAGCCAGTGTCTGTATGAGCAGGAATTAGCAGACAACTTCTCTGTTACTCCCAAGATGTTTCACTCCTATATCGGAGGAAGAAGGGCTGTCCTTCTGTTGGTCCTCTGAAGCTTCTATCTGGTGAGGTTGTTGCTGGTCAGAGAGACATAAATCAGCTGTTTGTAGATTCTTTCTTGTCTGTTCTTGAGGATGCTGATCCTGCCAGCCCTTCCTCTCATTAGTTCATTGCTGGAAAATTTAATGGGATTTGTGTGACTAGACTGTTAGTTTCCCAGGTTCTGGGTGGTTCTGACTCATCTTCTGCCCCTGGGACCTGATGGCATTCACCCTGGTGTTTTGAAGTCATGTTCTTGGCAGCTGTCATTGCCCTTGTCTCTGATTTTTGCAAAATCATTGGACCTAGGAGTTTTATCGGAGGCCTGGAAGGAATCTCGTGTAGTTCCTATATTCAAGTCTGGTTCAAGAAGTAACCCTCTCAATTACCGGCCTGTGATTCTTACTTCTGTCTGCTGTAAGGTGCTGGAGCGGGTTATTGTGTCCCAGTTGGTGTCTTTTCTGGAAGATTCTTGCATTTTGCCTGAGGGTCAATTTGGTTTTAGGATGGGAAGGAGCACCGAAGACCAAGTTTTGCCTCCTAATGGTGAGGTTTCTGATCAGGTAGATGAAGGAATTGTTGTTGATGTGGTCTTTCTGGATTTTTCCAAAGTGTTCGATGTGGTCAATCATTTGGTTTTATTGGACAAACTGAGATATGTGGGTATTCCGAATGGACTGTTAGATTGGATTCGTAATTTTCTGATAGGGAGGCAAATGTGTGTTTCTGTGTGGGGAGTTGACAGTGACTTCCCGGAGGTAACAAGTGGTGTGCCCCAGGGTTCTGTGCTGGGTTCGCTCTTGTTCCTGCTATGTGTCAATCATGTTGCAGCAGGTGTGGCTTGTGAGTGGAAGGCCTTTGGTGATGACTTCAAACTTCATTTGAGTTTCCCCCGCGATGTACAAGCAGTTCGCCTGGGTGTGTCTTCTTGCAGAGGGATCTGAATTTGATGCAGTCTGTGTCGTTGTCATGGAATCTCTGGTTGAACATTGACAACTGTGTCTATATGCATTTTTACAGGGGCCGTCTTGAATTGGAGCAGATTGATGATAGAACTGCTTATTATTTGAATGGTGGGGTACATGAGCTTGTCGATTCCTTCAGGGACTTGCGAGTGCTTGTTGACTCAAGGCTGCGGTTCCATCTCCACGTGAGGGGTGTTGTAAAAAAGGCTTTCACTCTGGCAACCAGTCTGCTCCGCTCCACTGTCAATAGGAGTTCTGTTTTCATGGGCTCTTTGTTCATTACTCATACAAGACCCATCTTGGACTACTGCCCATGTGTGTGGAACATGGGATATTTGGGGGATCTGAGACTGTTGGAGTCTGTGCAGAGGAGTTGGACCAGGAAGATTGATGGGCTGAGTGGAGTGGACTATGGTGAGCAGCTCAAAGCAATGCAGTTGTTTTCAGTGAGGGGGAGGTTGTTGCGTTCTGATCTTGTGAAGCGTTGGAAGATTTTTCCTTGTTCTGTTAGTTCAGGTTTGTCTGCTCTGTTTGAGAAAGCTCCGGATGATGACACACGTGGGCATTCTTCCAAGCTGGTGGTTCCTTGCTGTCAGACGGACTATAAACGCAGACTCTTTTATTCTTGCTGTGTGCAGATTTGAAACCGGCTGCCCACTGATGTGGTGCAGTGTGATTCACTTTGCGGCTTCAAGAGTGCTCTGGCGGAGGATTTGGAGGCAGTGTTGTATGAGTTTTGCTGGACTCAATTTGATGTGATATTGTGATTTTGTTCATGTTACTGACAGTTGTGTGCAGTTGTTGACTGTCTTCATCATTTTGTTTTTTGTGGACCTATTGAGCGCATTCCGACCAGCATCCAGCTGCAGTGCTTGTACCGTGCAATTCATTTTGATTGCTGGCGCGCTGAGGTGTACTGCCTCCCATGCCTGCTTGCACTGTTGGCGGGGCTGTGGGGGGCTGCAAAGGTGAGATACAAAGGTGAGCTAATTAGTGGATCTATGAGATTTTAAATCCAGATTATTTTTCCTCATTTGTATATCATCATTATTTTTCAATATTTACTATAAATTAATTTGTTTCCATTTATGATAAGCTAATTCAACTTATTAAAATTAATTCACACAGTCTTACTACTTGCAGTTTACTATTGTTTGCTAGTACTATTTATACAGCTAATTTTGTGTGATGTTGCATTTCATCAAGTTTCCTTAATTGCCCCATTTGCTTTAATTATGCTACTATGCACTTTGAAGTAGGGTGGTATGTTGGAAACTTTGATCCAAAACACTATCCCCCCCAGACACCCTGAGTCTAGCTTCATTGTTAAGATTCATTGCTTCATTATTAATTGTAAACTTTTCAATTTTTATTAGGAACATAGAAATTCCTATGACTAGCCACATGATAGTCCCAGGCATCTACATCTAAGAGTTTGTAAATGGTGTAGCTACATAACTGAACTAGATTCATACCTGTTCACCAGATAATTCAAAACTTCTGGTGTCAGGGGTCTGCTTTCATATCATTAAGAATTCACTTTGCCATAGTTGATGCTCATCTGTTTGCCTAATGGTTCCCTCTAGAAAGGATTGACAGGTCAGTTATTCACTTATTCATCTTTCCCTTGGCATTCTATTTTTCAGTTCCCTGTCTTCCAGTCAAAACAGCAGGTCACCCCACTGTCCATGCTTTCCCCCCATTTCACACCTATTCCCTTCCAGCATTTAGCCTCAGCAACCCTGTATCACCTCACTTTAACCCACAATTAGAGTAAATCTGATTTGGACTATCTTTCATGGTCCTCCACTCTTCACTTATAATAGAGCTATTCTACAGCAACGGAGACAGGGGGCACAGAGTATGTAAGACCCAGGTGATCCTTGGTGATCCCAATAGTTACAATATGACATCATAGTAAACCACAGTCAAGATGATTCCTTATTCACTAGCGTCGACCGGGGTGACTCCCCACGGTCGGAAACACGGGGTGACTTCCCACACACCCCTTTTGGGCACCAAGACGTCGGAAATGTCACCCTTTGACTACGGGGCTTGAAAGAGCAGGTCTTTGTTAGTACGTATCAGCTACTTATAAAAATTTGATACACGCACAGAATTTATGAAAAATTGCCGAAGTGAAGGTGTGTTTTTCAGGTCCCTGATAATTTTGGTTTGGAAAAATAAATGTTCAGCAAATTTTCAAGCTGTGTCTAGAGTTCCCATTGGATTAGGACCAAATTGGGTGGTGATACTTGGAATATAATGTAGTTCGTTGCGTAGGAAGGATTTTGGAAAGAAATGTAAACTTTTGTAGATATATACAAATATACAACTGCGGGGAGTCGCCCGAGGTAAAAAAACAATCGAGGGTGGTTCCCCGCACATATTTTGCTATAAATATCTTTGTTTTCTTCAATGAAAAGTAGTTAAATGCAATTTTTTGCACATATAGTGACATCTGGAAGTAAATCAGCAGGCAAGCTGCAAAATTTTCTAGCTGCAAAATTTTCCAGCTGCAAAACTTTCCAGCTGCAAAACTTTCCAGCTGCAAAACTTTCCAGCTGAAAAATTTTCCAGCTGTGAAATTTGCCAGTCCAAGCAAGTTGTGTTGTGCTGCTACAGACATTCTGGGCAGTGTTGCAGGAGATGGTGAGATGCACTACTCCCAGTTCCCAATTTCTCAGAGAATTAAGAGGAACTTTTCAAGATGAGGCTATCAAGTTTTGGAAGATTTGAAATTTCTCAAATTGTAGCTATATCCCACAGCATGATAACTTTAAAACTTTAGGAGGCCACTAGTCAGCATGATCAAAATTGGAAGAATTAAAAAAAAACTAACTTTGATTATTCTACATTTCCAAAACTCATTTCATTATACATTGAACTGTACAAGAGCTGTTTGGATGGTGTATATCATGCAATAATCAAAGAGAATAAATAGCTATTCACGACCATCAAACATTTACTTTTTGAGAAAGATTCTGAAAAAGTTCTGAAATTACATGTTGAAGGGTACAATAACCTGAAAATGGAAGGAAGTTTTTTTTGTTCAAAATCAACTTTTATGACTTCAATATTAAACATTTCAAAAAATCCATAGAAATTATGTACTCTACTATACTTTTTCATTGTTGTAATGCATGTTATAATAGCTGTGAAACTGTAGAGTAAATGGAGATAAAAAATATAAATAAATCTTAATCAAGAAAGCATAGCAACAAATTCAAAATAAAATAATGAAGATCTCCACAAATGTATGGCATGTTGAGAGCACTTCAGAACTGTAGGATGAGGCCCAATTTTTGTTCCAGGGTTACAATGGACCAAAGATTCAACCTTTTTAAGAATCATGGCATGAAACCCTTTTGAATGATGTAGGACACGCATCATTATTTGGCAAAAGGGCACGGTGAAACAACAGGTCTCACTGTAAGAGCTTGGGAGACAGCTCAATTGAACAATGTCAAGGAATGCTTAAATACTGCACACAACATTTCAAGAATTACCATCATGAAGGGATTCCTTAGAATGAGAAATAGTGGCGCTGTGGTTTATACCCCTCCCCTGCATACCAAAGACAGTTACAGCTAGCAGCGCGGTGCCCGCTAGCTGGCGAGCTGACCGTTGTTAGCCATATGTGCTGGCATCATTCTTACTAGAAATCAGCTTCCCTCGCCCGCAGTGCGCTAAGGCAATCTAACGGAATGCATGATCTGGTATGCGCTCCGTGTTTTGCTTTGGGCCGTTCTTCTCCAGGAGCGAGGCCGGCGCAGGTTGCGCAACACTCTTGCTGATGTAGCAAGGTGACTTGATTGTCATCACCCACTGAACAAAGTAATCATCCAATATGCCCACAGCAATACAAGCACGGAGAGACTGAGGTATTGCTGCCTTTAGGGGCATGAAGCTCGAGACATGCCAAAACCACAATTTTGGACTCATCTTAGTGGCAACCAACAACAACAGATTTTTCCATGGCGCCAGACCTTTTCTTCTGTGGTAGGGCTTCGAGTGAGAGGCCGATATCTACTCTTCATTTTACCCGCAAATAAGAATTTCAGAAGCTACTGTGGAAACATATTGTTGCAGTGACCAATTTCTAACATTTTATGCATGGTCAACTAAGACCTATCTGGATACTTTGTTACCAGAAGTGAGGCTGAAAGATCAAACCCAAGAATATAACGGCAGCATATCCCGACAACTCGAAACAATATGAACTTTGTGTGAAGGAACCAGCCATATAACTGATTGTAATTGCATTAATAAATTTTCAATGGGTAGGTATGGTCATGCTGAGATTGCATATAAAACAATAATTTACAGCTTCATAAATTGTGGCAACAGGAGAATTGGCTGATACAAGACTATATGCATACATTTGTCTTCCAGTGGTGAAAAATTCATGTGAGGTGAACATGTAGCTATCTTAAATATTTCAGATCAATAACTGTGGAATGCTGGGCATGGAAGCATAAAGAGGGTTATATCAGGGGATAGTTGTCCCAACTGTGCTCTACAGGGCTGAAACGTGGCAGGTGAGAGCAGAAGAGAGAAGGTTGTATCTTTACTAAATGAAACGTTCGAGGCATGATAAGTGTCACAGACATCCAATGAATAATGGAGTTTGATTTTAAAACAAGAATGTTGAGGAAGTTTGAGGGCAGTGTAGACTCACGTGTTCTGAGGTTGTTTGACAAGTGCCGATGGAGGATGTCCCGAAAGCAGAGGTGAATGGATGTAGGCATAGAGATAGACAAAAGTTTGGGCGCAAGGATAGCACAAACCAGGCATTAAGGATGAGAGACATCAGTGTGGAGGCAATGAGAGAGCACACAAGGGATATGCATGATTGAAGGACGATTGTGAATGGGCGAGTTCCGATGGGCCCAACAATGCACTTTTCCACTCTTAGCGCTTTGTTGAGGAGCGGGAAAAACGGATGGTGAACGCAAGGGAAGAGCGTTATTGCTGCTATCTGAATGCACTTCGTGGGTTGTGTGCCAGTTAACAGTGGTAGTCGTGTTTCTTCTCTTTACCACCGGAGTCCCAATGCAAAGTTAATGCAGACTCCTCCGTAGGGCGATTGAAGAGTGGCAGAGTAGGTGCAGCAAAGATTATGAGTAGGTTCAACGTAGATTCAGAGTAGGTTTAACATAGTTTCCGAGTAGGTTTAACATAGTTTCCGAGTAGGTTTAACATAGTTTCCGAGTAGGTTTCACATAGTTTCCGAGTAGGTTTCACATAGTTTCCGAGTAGGTTTCACATAGTTTCCGAGTAGGTTTCTCATAGTTTCCAAGTAGGTTTAACATAGTTTCCAAGTAGGTTTAACATAGTTTCCAAGTAGGTTTAACATAGTTTCCGAGTAGGTTTAACATAGTTTCCGAGTAGGTTTAACATAGTTTCCGAGTAGGTTTAACATAGTTTCCGAGTAGGTTTAACATAGTTTCCGAGTAGGTTTTACATAGTTTCTGAGTAGGTTTTACATAGTTTCTGAGTAGGTTTTACATAGTTTCTGAGTAGGTTTAACATAGTTTCCGAGTAGGTTTAACATAGTTTCCGAGTAGGTTTAACATAGTTTCCGAGTAGGTTTAACATAGTTTCCGAGTAGGTTTAACATAGTTTCCGAGTAGGTTTAACATAGTTTCCGAGTAGGTTTAACATAGTTTCCG
>SDVV010005055.1:0-19559 GCA_016164225.1 Gammarus roeselii | reverse complement strand
AAAGAGCTGATGGTGCGAGTAGTGTCGAGAGCTCAGTGAGCCGCAAAGAGCTGATTGTGCGCGTAGTGTCGAGAGCTCAGTGAGCCGCAAAGAGCTGACTATGCGAGTAGCGTCGAGAGCTCGGTGAGCCGCAAAGAGCTGATGGTGCGAGTAGTGTCGAGAGCTCAGTGAGCCGCAAAGAGCTGATTGTGCGCGTAGTGTCGAGAGTTCAGTGAGCCGCAAAGAGCTGAATATGCGAGTAGTGTCGAGAGCTCGGTGAGCCGCAAAGAGCTGATTGTGCGCGTAGTGTCGAGAGCTCAGTGAGCCGCAAAGAGCTGATTGTGCGAGTAGTGTCGAGAGCTCAGTGAGCCGCAAAGAACTGATATAACGAGCACTGTCTCACGTGCTCAGTGAGGCGTTTATGCTAATCTAGAGTAGAGTGAATATGAATGATGTGATAGAACGTGTCGATACATACAGGTTATGTATACAAAAGCTTCAATCAAGTGTACATGGGCACACAACTTTATCGTTCAATTAGGATTTATAGACACTGCGTGTTTATTAAGTATTGTTCAAGCAGTAAAAGTATCCTTACTACCGAGATCGGCCGTTTTGTTGGGCACTCTCTGGTCGTCACTTGTCTCACTGGGCCATTAACTTTTCAATTCGATCGATCGGATAGCTCACATACGATCCTCAAAATACTCACAATCACGATGCCGTGCTCTTAATTTCGCCGGGAGGTTCATTTTTCGGTTTGGGGCTAGCCTCCTGCCTTCGTTGTTGACAGATGGTCCTTGAAACCATCTGAGCGCTCCGTTGATAGCATCGGAACACTTCAAAGGGGAGGAGCTCCACTTCATCGCCTGTCACCGGACCTCGAGGCAAAGAGAGCTCGAGTAGGACCTGGAAGAGGCCTTTGAGCGGGGTCGAGGAGAATGTAGACGAGCAGGTTTTCAACCGTTAAGTTGCGCAATTGGTTCTTGTGTAAAAATGTCGAACAGTTTTTGAAATCTCGAGAGCACATTTTATTTTCCTGTAGCTGGACTGATTTATTACCCTATTTTCAGTAGTGAATGGCTTTGTTGTAGATCTGGCGGGCGAGGGCCAAGTCCGAGAGAAGTGTTGTTGACAGGTAGAGCTCGTCGATGACTGACGTGGCTTGGTTCGGCCGTCGTGAATATAACTTCGGAAGCATACTATTTGATGAATAAATTTTTGTTTCATTTGAAAGCCGATTAGAAATAAATTGTGCGTGAGTTTTGTAAAAGTCTTTGCTATATCGAGCGAACAACTCGGCAATCACTTAAACTAAGATAGCTTCGTAACGAGCTCACTGATTAATTAGCATGTAATGTATTTGCATCAATTATGTAAAACAAAATAATTGTCTTCAGGAAAACGATAGCCAGAAAATAATTGTATCCAAATGCGTTGATCGTATCATGGTTACTACCTGGTTATTTCACCCTGATCCCAAGATGTTTAGAATATAAGAAGCTGTGCTGTCATCCATTGATCTTGAAGTGCTCTGATGCCATCACGGCAAACGCCGGCATGACGTAGTCGTTCGCCAAATTTTTAACAATAAGGGTGTTCGAGATGCGCTCTTTTTGCTAAATAACTGCACCTTTCAATCTCTAACACGTTGTTCCTTGTTCAGTCATGCTGAACCTATAGTACGAAACAATTCTGTACTCCCAGCCGCAGTTGGACCAGGATATATGACGTCATCTCAAATGCACCTTATCATGGGAGCCAAGTTGTGTTCGTAGCTGGTATGCGGTGTTATAGTGACCTTTTCGGGATAAATGCTTCCACAGAAGGGTTACAATCAATAGCCAGTGCACCTGACTACGCGTGAGGTCAGTTTGTTCTGAAGGCTGAGCGGCATCTGTTCCTGGCTGAAGAAATTGTTTGAGTGCAGCAACGGCGGTACATCTTGTTCATATTTAACCCACGCTCGTTTTCCAATTAGACTGTTTTTTTTTAAGGGCTTTTACTGGCATCAAGTAAGTAGCACGACATAATTTAGATTTGTAGAATTGTTAACATGATCCTCTTTGAATGTTTATGTGGCAGTTCTGACATGAGATCCGAAACTGCCCCCGTCTAACTAACGGATTATCCAAAATATTCGCATTGCAATCCTCCCTTAACAAACTTTTGATGATTCCTTTCTCTTTACCTCCCAGATAAGCCGATACTGGACACTTCTCCACGGTTCCAGAAGGCTGGAGCCGACGCAGGATCCACGGCTCGCCTCAGCTGCCGCGCCACAGGGTCCCCATACGTTTCCTTCACATGGTTCACCAGAGACAAGACCCCCATAGAGCCGGCCCTCTACTCCCGCTTTGACAACCGCTACAGCGTGGCGAATCCTGTGGTGAGTGATGGCTCTGATGTGACACTTATTCCAGTCGGTCATCAGTGCCCCTGTAAATGCCAACACAATCGCCAACACAAACCTAAGTTCTAACATGCCGAGCACGAATTGTAATGAAGGCGGTACTCGTTTCACGGCACTACGAACATTGTATTGTGAACCAATGCAACAGTTCTAACGGTACTCGTTTAACGGTACTACGAACGTTGTATTATGAACCAATGCAACAGTTTTAACGGTACTCGTTTAACGGTACTACGAACATTGTATTATGAACCAATGCAACAGTTCTAACGGTACTCTTTTAACGGTACTACGAACATTGTATTATGAACCAATGCCAAAGTTCTAACGGTACTCGTTTAACGGTACTGCAAACACTGTATTGTCAACCAATGACAAATTCTTGATGCTGATTTGGAGTTGTGCTTGTCCCAAATCAATGACGGTTAACTAATGTTGTAGTCTATAGTCCTTTTCATTTTCTGTTTGTTGCAGCTGGTGGACAAACTCGCCACGTACGAGAGTGTTTTGGAGATCAAGAACGTGACAAACAAGGACCACGGCACCTTCCAGTGCCAGGCGATCAATTCTCTGGGCTACAGCAACTGGATAGTGAAGCTGGAGGGAACCACCGCCCCCGACACGCCCTCCGACCTCAAGGTGAGACCCTTCACTGCAGCTCCGCTTTACTTTAGACCACTGATCGTTGTGATATTTCTCATTCGGCGTGGCTTAACTTGATTTCCAATACAGTCGGAGGAAACAATACAGATGCAACTGAGCATGTAACTGTGAAGTGGGCAACACTGAACCCGCCGCATAAATGCAAGCCAAACTGAATGAATATAATGGCGGCAAGTACAACGCCGAGTGTGTGTCGGTCGGACAAAAACTCTTGGTGATTGGAATTGGATCTTTCTGATTTTGATTATTTCAAATTTACATTTCACTATTGGAAAGAAGTCATTTATCAAATTCCGTTGGGTGCCTGGCAGCTGGCGTTGCCAGGAGCCGCCTATTAAATGACTTCGCCACCCTGTATTACGATGAGTTATGTGCACCCGTCATTTTATTCAGAAACATCGCATTAGGTTGAAAACCTCATATATGGATTCATTTTATAGCATTTTCTAACATGGTTTGGGGTGAAAACACATATTAAAGAGGAAAAATTATTACGAAATAAATTTTGCTTAGAAACGTTTGAAACGGCCGAACAGAAAACGAACGAAGGAAAATGATGCCGTATGTGGTCCCCTACGATGCGCGCTACTGCCTCATTGATACTAGGCCATGTCATGCACAGCTTGCTAGGGCTCTCCGTACGCATGCACGTTTCCTCTAACATTGTACCTGACGCTTGCATTACATATATTGCATGCAGTCATGCATCCGGGAGTTGAACGTTGTTGCATACAGTCATTCATACTGAAGTTGAACGTTTATATTAGATGATAAGTGAGTTGAACGTTGTTGCATACAGTCATTCATACAGAAGTTGAACGTTTATATTAGTTGATAAGTGAGTTGAACGTTGTTGCATACAGTCATTCAAACGTGAGTTAAACGTTGTTGCATGCCGTCATCCATACGGCAGTTGAACGTTATTTACTTCTTTATTTTTCTTGATCGGTTGGGCATTTTTCTCAACGGCAGATTTTTTTTTGTCAGACCATAAAAAATGTCCTCTCGCGCGAACTTCGAAGCCTGCGATTAGGGTAAACGTCGTTGTAAACATGATAGCATTCATTCAGGAACATTTGTGTCGTATCTCAGAATTGCCGATTTTACGTGGTAGTAGAAACTGAAAAGAACTTAAATGCGATCGATGTTATGCTGGCTGCTCGGGTGACGAATGTATCATCATGAGACTCCTCATGGAATCCAGTGGATAATGTATTCGCGCTGGACGTCTCATGTCGAAATAAAGATCGGATTTGGGCCTCCGAGGAGTCAAGTGCAACTAAGATCAGTTACTGGTACACGGACAGCAGCCGTAGCTCGGATCGAGTTTCACATATTGACCAGTCATCAAATGTCACAGTCGTGTTGCTGAATGCACATTTTATGGGAGGCCTAACAAATAACTCCTGCGGGCAAAGTGAGTCGCACATTACAACTAACACGTGCTCAGGCAAGGACAATAAAGGCTCTGATTTTGTCTTCTAACAATTTCTTATCAAAGGGGCCATTGCTTTTGGCTATCCACGGTCTTGTTTACTGTACATGTTATCCAAATGAATATGCGTACGGATATTATTTCGCCGATCAGCTGATTATGAGAGCGGAAATGATTGTCCTCATCCACTATGTTTAATATGTTTCGCACGGGCCCAGAAATGAGAGCTCTGTTATCGGTGTTGCATCTACACATTTTATTCGAAGAAGATATACTCTACTTACAAGGTAAATCGCTCAGTGTATTTTTCAATTCGACATGGAAACTAAAATTTATTTATATGTGACAGATATTTAGACATTTTTAAATTATTTAGGCTCAGAATCCTATACGTTACATCATATTTGATGCTTCAATTACGTTCAGTGAAATAAAATTCGCAGACTAAATAAATTTTCAATTTTAAAAATTATGAACCGGCAAGTTTGCAAAAAAATAAATTCGCACATGAAGTCAATCTCAGAGCTGCAGGCCCCGATACTCGAGAGCGCTGAGCGTTCGCATCGTCCCAGCCCGCGCTGCCCGACACACCTGCTTCTGACACCTTAATTAGGCCTCCACGCCCTAATTACGTTTGCATTTACATTGTTCCAGGTATGAGTATAGGCTGCTTGGTATGACTAAAACATCACCTGGTTAATTTGCTTTTTATATCTCACGGCCAGGCGTGATGGATATCATTAACATCAAAAAGCTTGGAAGTACAATAATAGTATTTGCCACTGCAACTCAGGTCCACTAAGAGGAGTAGAATGAGAAACGATTTAATGTTTTTTTTTTTTTCATTGAAAGTGCTTTTCACCAAGTTCTTAAGAAGGCTGTCATACTAACCACGAATGGTAGACATACAATGGACGACATTCCAACATTATCCCTATAATCTGTTTCCTAACCAATATCAAAATCCTTAAAAGTTCCATCCCCTATCCATACATTTAATATGGATTAGAATGGTCGATGAAATTCATCCGAACTGACTCGACTATTTTCACCGTTTAGAAACAAATTTGGATCGTTCCTCCCAATGTACAATTTTATATTCACGTGGTACCCCAAAATGAAAATACCACTTATTTATTATGATGGTTCGGTACTCATGCTCTCTATTAGATACTATAGTTGGAATAAATAAGCAGTCTTTGATAACCGGAATGGATATGTCCAATCCGTTAAATATTTAGCACTGTGTTGGGAATTAAATACCGTGCTCAAGTTGAGAGATTAATTTGGTTATTGTTTATTGATGATTTTTCTAGGAACATACTATTTTTAGTTTTTGAGTCCTCAGATAAGGAAACTGGGTCCATTCTCTTTGAGATGGAGTATATCGCAAATACATAAATCTGCATAACCCACTTGCCGGACTTCCAAAACCGTTTTTGGAAGTCTAACCACGATATCCACCGTTTTCTTGTGACCCGCTTTAGTTCACAGCGTTTGCTCCCTCGTTTCCAGTAGCCACTTACCGCCTACTTCCCGCTAAGCTATTCTGGGCTCCAAGCGCACCCTGCTGTCGTTTGTACCACTTTACTGTAGATAGAGTCCCGAACTGCAAACAGTGGCCCGCATTCGACTGCCGGGAATCGAATCCCATAACTTACTTGCCTGCAAGCTTACTTGCTTGCTTCTCTAGACAATCCGTGTTGGCAAACCAACTGCTAGAAAGGACGCAAATTATTGTGTTTGGTAGGTAATAGTTTTCAGATGAGAGCTTGATCATTCAGAAGTTGAACTTTAGAGAGGAAGATCAAAGCTAAAAAGGGATAAAAAATAACACTATCCAGTTTTCCTGGACTGTGAACCTGAAGCTCACAATCACGGCGCGCCGAAAGATGCAAGACTCTAGGGGAAAAATGCTCGAGTTATCTCAATTGCAGGAACACTCTCGAGAATTCTAATATCGGGCCTACGAACCACCTCTGCCTCCCTGCCCTCTCCCGACCGAGAATATTGGAAATTTGGGTCTTCTCTCTCCCTCTACAGCCTCTGCGATCCAGCCGTCCTGCCCCCACTCAATAAATGGACGCAGACTATTGGAAGTATTAGGCCTACTCCAAATATCGGAAACATAGGCTTCGACATTTAGGTCGTGTTCTAATGGACAGGGAATATTGCAGCTCCAACTAGCACGCTTCACTGTTGGTAGGCTGCATGGCTAGACTCCGTCCGACCTGCTGGTCGTATTCTAACTTTCAAATGGACAAAGAATGTACAATTCCTACTGTGCTATCAGGCTGCTGGTCGGACCTTGACTTGTTGGTCGCGTTTTAGTGGACCTTGGACGGTCTCCACTAGCCCTGAGATTGTGATATTCGCCTTCGTGCTCACATTAGTTATTAGTCTACTTGAACGAGCTCCGTTTACTGGCATTGGGAACAATCACCTGCATAGTTTGTCGTGTTTATCAATCACATTCTTCCAACAGTTCCCCTCTGAGGACTAACCTACAACTTTACCCACTATATTTGCTTTAGGGTATCGGATGCTAGTTTTGTTTTTCTTAAGCACCGATACTGTTATCAGTAAAGATGCTATGTATTAAAATAAAGGATCAAACGATTGATCGTAATATTATTATTACGCACCTTTTAAAGTTCATCCTCCACAGGCAAATATTGCAAATGCAAGCGCTTCCTATACACTGAGGACTACACCAATCCACTACTTATTTTGAATGTGGGAACTGTTAAAAAAAACTTCGAAACTTAAGTAGGAAACATGCCATGTAACAAATCTCAATAAGCTCAACACTTGAAAACTACATAAGCATCCCATTCATACTATAATAATTTATTTTATCTTGCTGTGAAGCACTTAATTGAGCATCACACACCGCAGAAACAGACATCAAATGTCCCGCTCACACACCGCAGAAACAGACATCAAATGTCCCGCTCACACGCCGCAGAAACAGACATCAAATGTCCCGCTCACACACCGCAGAAACAGACATCAAATGTCCCGCTCACACACCGCAGAAACAGACATCAAATGTCCCGCCCACACCGCAGAAACAGACATCAAAGTTCCCTCTCACACACCGCAGAAACAGACATCAAATGTCCCGCTCACACACCGCAGAAACAGACATCAAATGTCCCGCTCACACACCGCAGAAACAGACATCAAATGTCCCGCCCCACACCGCAGAAACAGACATCAAATGTCCCGCATGGAGAACTCATGAAAACTCAGTCCACAGACATGGGTAATTAAGGTAGTACCTTTTCTAATATTTTAAACGCAATTCCCCTGGTTATGAAATGTGTTTATAATTTGTTAAATAATCTTGTATTTGTACGACGATACAAATCTCTAGAGAGCGGGCCTAAACTCGCTCTTCATCTTAGCACTCTTGCATAAATGTTGAGAATTGTATTTGCTGACGCGGCAGTTTTTACTGATCCCTTAACTTCCCCCATCTGCCTTGAGTTGAAAGTTTCCACCCCAGCACACGCCTCAGCCCTGCCAGCACAGCAGCCAGGAGTTTCTGGCCACCGTTATTTAGCCTATCATTTCGCTGCACACTATTGGATATGTTTCCTGCGCTTGTTCAGTGAACCATTCATCTTTCCTGCCAGTAAACATCATTTCATATAATATTGATATTGCCAGTTGTATTATATATTGCCAGTTGTATCATTTCATATAATATTGATATTCTTGGCATACCACTAAACCAAGATGTCTTCATTTCTGTCCCCTAACTTAGTCTTCTATCCCTTGCATACCATTATCTCTATACTGCTCTTGATTCGTCCCTGTCGTTTTCTTTCTTCATTGTGCCTCTCCTACCTTCCCATTTTGTAGTCATTAGATTGTATCAGGCCCCATAACTATTGACCGATGCATTCAGACTCAGTTCGTACTCATTGCCAAGTTTCAATCACCAGTTTTGGATAACTCCTCATCAATTCCGCTGTCATATTTTATTTTTCTCCGGCTGACCCTCTTCGGCAGATCCATTCAAAAACTGAAGGCGGCCCATGCTGATGCGGATGAACTCTTTTTATCTTGGATGGGTTATTTCGAAAGGTTGGACCAAATTATCAAGACATTTAGAAAGTGCCTCGTAAGCATATGCATATAGCGAAGGCTCGAAGTTTTTTTCAGAAATACTCAGCTTCTTCTGCATCGGCCCTTTGCTGGTCAGTAACGACTCTGCTCCAAACACGAAGCGTCAATTTCCAACTGAATAAGTTCAAGGAATTTGTTCCGAATGGAAAACGGTAAAAAAAATACTTGAAACCTGCCTAAGATCGGCTTGCTTGTCGCCTTTTTGTTTCTGCTTGCTCACTTCCGATGGATGCAAACGAACAGCGACAGTTCGATCATCGCACGAAGTATACCGGGCTGTGCTTGTACTCAACTACCCACACCTGGCTGACACTTCGACAGTTCTACCATTATACGAAGTAATGGGTAGTGCTGCACTCAGCTACTCATACCTGGCTGACACTACGACAGTTCTACCATTACACGAAGTAGTGGGTAGTGCTGTACTCAGCTACCCACACCTGGCTGACACTACGACAGTTCGATCACGGCACGAAGATATGGGTAGTGCTGTACTCATCTACCCACACCTGACGGACACTACGACAGTTCGATCATGACATGAAGATATGGGTTGTGCCAATACTCCACTGCTCCCAATTGGTGGTCTCTCCGACAGTTTAATCATTGCAAGAAGTAATGGGTTGAATTTGTACTCAACTGCTCACACTTGGTGAACACTATGACAAGTCAACGATGACCTTCCTTATAATATGCCTAAAAATAATGAATTAATAGACATTATCAGTGAAGTTTTTTTAACGCTGATTCAAAACCATTTAATCATCTTATTCGTTTCATTTCGGTCACAATCAGATTATACAGAGGTTGTTCCGAAATGAAAGCTGTTTATATCCACTCACTTCATTTGCTCGTTGTTAGATTGACTCTGTCTCACAGTGGAATCCAATTCAACGGGACATAAAAAATAGGCATCGTTCCATTCCATGGCTATTCCTAGCTTAGGCATCTCGATCACTCGATAATTACTAGAGGAAAATTTGCTTCTCCGTCATTCAATTAATTTTTTTTAAACTGTCATAAATGGTAATTGCATGCAACTGAAACCCCTTTATAATGTCTATAAGCTATCCAAGTATAGTTACAGGAAGCAAAAATAATCACTCGGCAATTTAAAACATTAACTTATTACAATAGCATTTGTTTATGGAGTTGTTTATCACCGATTTTCACCAAATTTGTCAGAGTTCTGGAGAAAAAAAAGAAGAATCACATTATTGTAAATATCCAATTCATATAAGAAACGATTCAACTTCAAAGTGTCCATAAGTTATTATATGGATGTTTAGGGTATATCATCGAGGCAGCCGTTGTTACGGAGATCATATCAGTCGTTCTCCGTCAGTCAACGAACCGCACGGACAGTTCTCCAAAGATCTGTTGTTCCATGTCATTCCATCCATACTATGCCCGTAATCCACTCCTAATCAGCAACAAAACTCGCACATTTCCACCCCTCTGCCTGATCTGGCCTCCATAGCGGACGATACCAGCCTCGTCTTGTCCAGCACCTCCCGTCCGTGCCTCATGTTCTCACTCTCCAAATGGGCTCCAGCAGAGAAAATCTCCGTCGAAACATTACAGTGCGCATTGGTTGTTTGGAGGGCGGGGCGGAGTAGTGGGAGAGGAGGGGCATCGTGCCGGAACTGAAACTTTTCTAATGGCAGCTGCCGATGTCTGCCGACAAGGAAAGGCCTCCGAAATGCAGGGGTGTAAATAAAAGAATAAAATATTTCTTTGCGAGAAAATCTTCTTGGATCAGACTGGCGTCAGTCTGTCGACGTGAGAAAAGTTTCGAAAGCTTTGTTAGCGCCCAAAATACAGGACCCGCTATCAATCCCTCCTGCTCGAGAGCAAATGGAACTGTCCGTACGCTGGTTGACTGGACTCACACCGAGATTCTTCTGCTAAACAGAGCATTAACATGACTAAATAAACATTCTAACGGAAATGATACTTTTATTGATTATTCTAAATTAAAATGATTTACGTTTGATCATTCAATTAAGATATTTTTTACCAATAACGTAGTATACTATGAATGTTTTTAAATATATCAGATTAGATACACAAGAAAGCGCTGAAAATGTGCTCTATGATGACCAAGGGTTTTGATTGCAATAATAGTTAATGGATTCTGCAGGTAAATTGAATCACTCTGCAAACTGACTTACATTTACCATCTATTTGGCCGGTAACGTCCACAAAGATGGTATTTTTTTATTAGAGGTTCACTTAAACACTGAATTAGCTTCAGTTAGACATCTAAAAACATGTTAGGCATATACACATTTTGACCCAAACAGGATTTCAGGCGGAAACAACACAGGAAATTAATAGTATTTCGTACAATAAATGCGCTCATGTGGATATTTAATCATGTAATGCAAACTGATAGTTCTGCAAATTGAGTGTTTTTGTTGAAATGATCAAGTGTTAGCAAAGCAAGGCTTGTTTAGCGATCTCTTATTCTTGTCTCAGCAGAGGAATTCCCACAATTCTGGAGAGGTTGTAGCTCACGGTTTTTTCCGTAGTGAATTTTTTGCAGAAGAACAGACTCACCATTCCAATAGGTTCTGATTTGTGCGCCTGGATAGTAGCCATTGATATTTGAGCCGACGTTGTTTCTGGCAAGCGATACTCGTGCTGAGGTGACGTTCCTTTGATCCTTGCCTTTACACACAGCTCAGCAACGTCGCCCTCCAGCCGCCTCCTCACGGATTTCCACCGCGTTCGTTGCTCGACCAACCTCCTAAAAATACCAACGCTGGTCTGCCTGCTGACGGTTACCCTAATGGCCTCTACCAACCGAAACTCTCGGTTATCGGTAGCGACGGTAGGCCTCTCCTTCCACACGGATGCCGCTCCATCGCCCCGAGGTGACGGGCTTCTCCCAAGCCGAAACTCTCGGCTATCGGTAGCGACGGTAGCCCTCTCATTCCACACAGATGCCGCTCCATCGCCCCGAGGTGACGGCTCCTAAAGCCTCAGGCGACGCCTCCTTCTTCTCTTCTTCTCCTGCTGAAGCGTCACAGACGCCACTCGTTCCAACCCCACTTTTGGGCCCGTTTCCTATTTTATTGCTTCTCTCGGTCAAAAGGGCAGAGTTGCTCGTCCAAAAGAACACAATTTAATTGGCCATAAATCTGCCTGAACTGAGAACGTTTGGTGAAGGAGGTACAAGCGACGGGCACAATAGCGATGCTCTAAAGTTTGATAGCCTTTGTTGGTTACTTGCAAAGTAGACGCGCTAAAAAATTTAGAATTCCCAAGTATATTGAGAAATAAGGTTCTGGAATATTAATTGTTATAACATTTTGGTTGCTACTGTTAATGATATGATTGCAGAAACAGAAACCCTAATCACCTGGAGGTCAACCAAGCATCGGTACGTGAAAACAGCTGCCTCCTCTATTGATGATCTGTGATTGCAGTCGACTCCCTTTTAAATCGAAATCCTCGTCATTTCTTCCCTATCCTGCACACCCCATGTTCGCTCTGTTCCGTGGGTCTCTGTTGGTAGGGCGATCGCTGGTCAAGGGCCGAGTAG
The DNA here is from genome assembly GCA_016164225.1 of Gammarus roeselii. Classification (NCBI taxonomy): domain Eukaryota; kingdom Metazoa; phylum Arthropoda; class Malacostraca; order Amphipoda; family Gammaridae; genus Gammarus; species Gammarus roeselii. The sequence continues at coordinate 7,382 of SDVV010005055.1, read as the reverse complement.
GAAGGCTATCGAGCCGAGCACATCAAAGCAACTCTCGGAAAACATCTAAATCATAAGTTTTTATTGATATATCATCTGCAGGGTCGCCTGCAGGAGGGAGCTGGAATAGAAGACTGCATCACAGGGACTTTGTAAAGGTGCTCCTCTTCCAACAGGGACTTTGTAAAGGTGCTACTCTTCCAATTCCTGCTGCCGCTATTGTGTTTTCTTTTTCATACAAAACTCTAATCATATATTCACTTAAATAATTTGCTTGTTCCATCATTTATGTTATAAAATCACGAGTAAGTTTGTGAAAATTTGGGGGTTCCAAACTGTCATTTCTGTAGTTTGTCTTCCAGCGGGTTAGTAGAAATCTCGTCCCTCAACCCTCACTGTTATTTATTTGCTACCAGCCAACAGCTCGATAACTGAGTTGCACTGCGTCACAGTCCGCCTCGCTACAGCTACGCCTCTATGAAGTCCGCCAGCATTTGTTTCAAAGCTCCCCCGACTTTTTTCTAGATTTGTTATTTGCTTCCAAGATTAGTTCGCTATTAAAAAACTTTGTCTGAAAGTTTTCTCGAGTCGAAGTTACGTTATCATGTTAGCACTCCATGAAATGCTCTTGGAACTAATTAAAGTAGGTTGCGATGAACAAAACTCTTTACCGCGAATATTAACAACACGAAATTGTTGTAATTTTCCATCCGATTCATTCCCTTCCATTGGTCTATTGCGCCTGTTCTTTGACGATGTTGTCTTGTTTGCAATCGATACAGTCGTTCTCTTCGGTACATGAAAGGAAACGGCTTTAAATATACACATGTATAAATACACATTATCTGATCGCAGGGCTTCTGAATCAAACTCTGAAAGAAGGTATTTGTTTCAGTGATGGTACATACAACGCCACCAACCGTTGTTTTTACGTTTTGTTTTCGACATTACTGGTTTCGAGGTTAGATTTTTTGTTATGTGTAAACGTATTGCTGTTTCCTCTATGAAACCATGAAAACATACGTACGTACATTCAATCTCATCTAAAGGACGTAGAAATCGAACCGAGCAAATAAGATTACTGGCATGAATTTCACCTTGTCTTCATTACAAGGGAGAAAGTGGACCATATAGAGTGCTTAGAAATAGCGACATCGTTGCAATGAATATGTCGATGTATCATATCTGTAATACTGGTACTGAAGTATGATTACATTGTATCATTTGTGACTAACTGTTAATATTTGGTTCCCTCAACCCGTAGGAATGAAATGTCCACTTGCTATCGTTGATATTATCGGCGCCATAGTACGAGAGAGTCCCCAGGCGCAGCCATGTGTCAATAATTGGGAATCCAGTTAAGGGCATTAACTATTATCCCACGACGACTGTCGTGGGATAATAGTTTCGTATTCACGCCAGCAGTTTCGACGCACTGCTTACTGGCATTCAAAGCAATGTATACTCTACGTCCTGTCGTTTGCGGCGGTACGCATCGTGATTCTCAGCATGGTGTTCTGCGACTTATCTTCGCATCAGCCGTCCCTTCATGTGTATAAGTTAAACAAGGCTATACATATTGTCATTCCCAGCGTAGATCCTGCCGCTCCTACTTGCTGATCCGCTCTCACATGAATAGAGGTACAGGAATGGTATCGAGGTCATCGCTCCTTCTTGCTTGATCCGCTGTCACATGAATAGAGGCACAGGAATGGTATCGAGGTCATCGCTCTTTCTTGCTGATCCGCTCTCACATGAATAGAGGTAGAGGAATGGTATCGAGGTCATCGCTCCTTCATGCTTGATCCGCTGTCACATGAATAGAGGCACAGGAATGGTATCGAGGTCATCGCTCCTTCTTGCTGATCCGCTCTCACATGAATAGAGGTAGAGGAATGGTATCGAGGTCATCGCTCCTTCTTGCTGATTCGCTCTCACATGAATAGAGGTAGAGGAATGGTATCGAGGTCATCGCTCCTTCTTGCTGATCCGCTCTCACATGAATAGAGGTAGAGGAATGGTATCGAGGTCATCGCTCCTTCTTGCTTGATCCGCTGTCACATGAATAGAGGTAGATGAATTGTATCGAGGTCATCGCTCCTTCTTGCCTGATCCGCTCTCACATGAATAGAGGTTTAGGAACGGTATCGAGGTCATCGATTTTCCTCCTTTCCCAACAAACTTGTTTCGCGGATATCAATTTGTATTTTTTTTTCCTCCAGTTGGTTCAATGATTTTCTTGGGTCAAATGTCTTCACCTTTTCAGGTATCAATAACTGCTATAGTTAATAAAGTACTCGGTAATGTTGCCCTGGCAGGTTCTTAACGCCACGCACGACAGCGTGGTGCTCTCCTGGACTCCCGGCTACGATGGAGGACTGGCGCAGAGCTTCAGGGTGCGCTACCACAGCGAGGAGTCCCATCGGTACCAGGTGAGCTTCCACAAAATAGTGCCTTCGTTACAAGGCGAGCTACCACAGCGAGGAGTCCCACATGCACCAGGTGAGCTACCACAGCGAGGAGTCCCATATGCACCAGGTGAGCTACCACAGCGAGGAGTCCCATCGGTACCAGGTGAGCTTCCACAGAAGAGAGTGCCTTCGTTACAAGGCGAGCTACCACAGCGAGGAGTCCTACATGCACCAGGTGAGCTACCACAGCGAGGAGTCCCATCAGGATAAGATGAGCTACTACAGCTAGGGGTCTCATCGTCACCAGGGGAGCCAACAATGCGACGAGTCTCATCAGCAACATGCAGGTTGCTGCTGCTGCTTCAGCCTAGCTTCTCTTGCGGTGGAGGGGCCACGGTCGGGGCTCGGTCTGATGGCACAGCTAACCTCCAACATGTGCATTAGGAGAACGTTACGTCCGTGGAGGCAACTACTATATACGACTAACACCCCTGATAAACAAATTGATGCTCTTTTCGATTGCTCTCCCATAGATCACGCACTGACGACATAAGTGTGGAGGTAGCGAGAGAGCGTGCAATGTGTAGGGGCGAGTGCAGAATGGTTGTGAATGGATCAGCTTTGACTCTGTCCTGATGTGTTTTTCCACCCTTGACGTCTTGTTGAGAAACGGGATGGTCGTGGGTGGGGGAGGACCATGTTACTATGACGCAGCATGGGTAAACCAGTTACATTGTCGGGCCCTGCTGCTGACACTGATCTCGCAAATTACTCCAGTCCCGAAGTGTGTGTCGAGGGTCTCCTGGACGGACCCTGTAGCGCCATTGTCTGCATATATCTGTATCTGTCGAGTGCAATGGCTGAGTACGACGTCATGACGTGATCGGCCGTATCGGCTCCTCACCGATAACGCAGGCACAGATCAGACTGGGAGTTTCCATGTCCATGTTGACTGGAGGACTGATTAGTGATCATTCCTATCTCCTCCATGTCCACCTCTAATCGGCCGGTGCCCTGTAGGACCGAGTTGGCGCTATAATCAGCCAGTGCAAAAGTTGTGAAGGGTGTGTATATCTGTTTGTGCATAGATGTGTTGTCTATAAATTGGGGAATCGTGGAGTAGAGGGAGCTGACGTGTGCTGCTGGTATGCTGAGTATATTTCGTTGCGTTTGACGTGGGTTTAGTGGACATTGGAAAGGATGGGTTGGGTCCACAGTCTTGTTTAAGATTTCGCGCCCCCTCATATCAAGATGTGTGAGAGGTAGGACCTTGCTTTTCTCTTGCAGATGAGGATTGGGTGTGGTTTGTGAGGAGTTAATGTGTGTGGGAGCAATGATGGAGGACCTGACAGTGTTTAGGTAGAATATGATTTATTTCCATAGTCTAATAACGGGTTTTTAATACTTAGGTCTAACACATCTAACTTAGTTTTCAAATGCTGCATTTAAATTAGCGAAACGAGAAATAAAAATGAGTTTGTGACCGCACATCTCCTTTCGGTGGCCAGTTTGTGGCTGCTCCTAATATTCCTGCATTGAAGATGAAAACTCTACATGGAATATACAAAACTGAAGGAAAATAAACTAAAACGTTCGAGTTATAATGAAGCAAGACGATCACTTCTCCACCATACCCAGAACATATTAAAAACCACGGTGTGCGAGAAAAAAACTAGGGTGTAACCTACCAAACCACTAACGTGAATAAGCTAGCAAGACATGCGAGTAACATACACTGAAACCCACAGTATATGATGTGGAATACTTCTACAAGAGCCCGCTATAGTCTATACAAATCTGATGGATTTTTTTTCCAATGAAGTCCATAACATAACAAGGTTAAATCAAATCTTCTTTAACTAAAGTATCCACAGCTCAATCGTATCAGAATGTCATATACATACATATAATACCAAAATGATGCAACAACCGACCAATTATGTCTAAAATGATGTTCTACATTGCATATTTATATCCCAATATTCCTATATTGTAGAAAATAGCCAACACCTTGCATTGAAGATGGAAACTCTACAGAGAACAAACAAAATTGATTGAAATATACTAAAACGCTCGAGTTATAATAAAATAAGACGATCAATTCTCTACCATGCCCAAAACATACGTTTAAAACCATGATGTACGAGAAAAAAACGAGCATGTAACCTACCAAATAACTAACGTGAATAAGTTGCCACGACATGTGACTGATTAACATAACTAAAACCCATAGTAAATGATGTGGAAAAACCTCTACACGAACACGCTATTGTATGTGCAAATCTGATGGAATTTTCCTCCAACGGAGTCCATAACAGGGTTAAGTCAAATTTTCTTCACCTACAGTAACCACGGCTTAATCGTAACAGAATGCCATTCATAAAAAAATGCAATAACCGACCGATAATGTCCACATGAAAGATGCAAACCTACACATATCCTAAAATTCCTATAACTGTATTAAATACCTAGTCAAAATTTCGAAAACAAAACAAATTCAACATATATCAACCGATCATTACTATGCATTCATAACACAATATAATAACTTACAATAAATCCATATCATTTAAGAAAGCTCCAGATACTCTCGCTGAGGGCGGCATCCGACCGATACTCACTATAATAAAAATCGAGCTAGGACCACCCGAATAGTCTACATACGTTTGATAACGGTCCATTTGGAAGATGCGGATACATGATGTCACCGAGATATCAGGTTCAAACTGGATAGTGCGTCATGGGGTATACAGATTCTTGTAACAAAGCTGCTGCATCCCTAGAAATATATACATCAACCCGCTAACTGCCGAACTATTATACCATATCAATCCTATTGAAATTATATACTTATGAAATAAACAGATGGAAAACACTAAATGTTGCTCAAATCTAACCATTAGGCTGGTACCAAGCATAGCCGAACGCCGCTAAGGCGGCAAATCGAGCGATAAAATATACCTACCATACTATTCCTACAAAAAATATGTATAATACAGAAAAAACACCGGCAAAATATGCAAAATATCCCTATCCAACCGCTAGGACCCACCAACCATCCACCGAATGAGTCAAATACACCCCAACTAGATAAGAATACAAACATAATCTACACAGAAAAATGTATAGAATTATGATCCAGACATGAATATATAATGATACAGACACTCAGAACATAGAAACACTGGCAAATCAGACATGGAAAATTTCAAGATAAAGAACAACTAAGAGCAGCCTCACCTGACGAAATTTCCAGAGGCGCACTGAACATTTTCCATGGGGGTCCATACACCCCACCCATCGTCATAAATGAGATAAATGTATATTCCCATGAGAACCGAATACAATGAACAAACATTTATGGCCAAGTATGCACAATTCATTAGTCTAAAGGATCAGAAACTATATAAATACAATAAACATTATTTAATCATACAAACTAAATGTTCAAAGCACGAAAAATTCCCAAATATATCCGAAAAGCTGAGGTCGAAAGCTCCCGCCCATCCGCTCCCCGTTCGTTAGCTGACTCACGCGCTAAAACCGGTTCCGACCACGCTCACCTGACTCCGGTCAACCCCCTCACAACCGCTAATTAAGCCCTATCTTACTGCTTCGCATTTGCTTTTTCGTACCTATAGATACTACTGTTGCGCTGTGGGTCAAGGAGCCGCTGCGGAACCGGTGAGAAGAGGAGTTGCCCAAAGGGGTGGGGTCCCATGTGAGGAGAAGAGTTGCCCAATAGGGTGGGGTGCCAGGTGATGATGCGGATGGAAGGGTGTTATTGTTAAGGTCATATTTATTGTTGTGGGTTGGGTGGCGGTTAATTCATTGCAACTCATGTGGCATATTTCTAATGTTGTGTACACCAGAGCATTGTTTTGCGTATACTGTGTCCATGTCCCACATCGGACGGGGTCGCGCCAAGGCCGCGCATGTAGGGGTGACCGCAGGTGGGACTTGGGTAAGCGTCAGAGCCAGGATTAGTTTCTATGTCACCGGTATGGTGAAGGGAAGAAAAACAGATTTTTGTTCACGATCCTAAGCGGAAAAAACGTGAACAGGGGAAGGTGGGGTTGATTGACTTAGCTGGGGTCGAGCCCGAGAGACCCCCACAGCAAGCAAGTTACCTTGTGATGATCCGCCCGACGCTCATAGTCTCCCTCGCTGGATGGCTCAAAATCAGATGAACTATCACATCGAGGAGTTTGATCGGCAACAGGTGAGGTACCTCAGCATGTAGTCTCATTGGTACCAGTGATCTACCAAAGCTAGAAGTCTCATCGGGGCCATATGAGCTACCACAACGAGAAGTCTCATCGGTTCAATGTGAACTACAGTAGCCCAGCGAAGAGTCATCGGTACCAGGTGAGCGTCATCCTGCAGCGTGGTCTTAGTAGACACGATAATAGAAGGATAGAGAAACTAAGGTTACCCCGCCGGAGTGAGCAATTAGGAATGATGCAAGGCGTTGGTAAAATAATGTCTCATATGAACGTAATTTAATCATTTGACTTCCAAATTCGTTGATGGCTGTTATAACTTGCATGACATTAGTGGTTGCACAGAGCGCTCTGCAATTCTTGCATACTATTAGTGGTTACACAAAGCGCTTTGCAGTTCTTGCATGATATTAGTGGTAACACAAAGCGCTCTGCAGTTCTCACGTGATATTAGTGGTAACACAGAGCACTCTGCAGTTATTTCATGATATTAGTGGTAACACAAAGCGCTCTGCAGTTCTTGCATGATGTTAATGGTGACACAAAGCGCTCTGCAGTTCTTGCATAATATTAGTGGTAACACAAAGCACTCTGCAGTTCTTGCATGATGTTAATGGTGACACAAAGCGCTCTGCAGTTCTTGCATAATATTAGTGGTAACACAAAGCGCTCTGCAGTTCTTGCATGATGTTAATGGTGACACAAAGCGCTCTGCAGTTCTTGCATAATATTAGTGGTAACACAAAGCACTCTGCAGTTCTTGCATGAT
>SDVV010005054.1:0-19560 GCA_016164225.1 Gammarus roeselii | reverse complement strand
CGTCTACTGAACCCACCTCATGCTAGTCGATATTGAGAATCCACGTTTATCAGATCGTCTACTGAACCCACCTCATGCTAGTCGACAGTGAGGATCAACGTTTATCAGAACGTCTACTGAACCCACCTCATGCTAGTCGATATTGAGTATCCACGTTTATCAGAACGTCTACTGAACCCACCTCATGCTAGTCGATATTGAGTATCCACGTTTATCAGAAGGTCCACTGAGCCCACCTCATGCTAGTCGACAGTGAAGATCAACGTTTATCAGAACGTCTACTGAACCCAACTCATGCTAGTCGATATTGAGTAACAACGTTTATGAAAACTCACACTGAATCCATCACATGCCGGTCGAAGTCGAGTACCAACGGTAATGAGATTGAAATGAATAATAAATTGTCCCCAGGTATGATGATTTTAGTAACCACGTACTCATCAAAAAGTAATGATAACACATAATAATTCATAATTGTGTGGCTGACAGTAGCTGCCTTTCAAAATTGAAAAAACAATTAGGAGAGTAGTTGTTTCCTCCAGGGAACTGTTCAATGATTTTTCAAACCGTCGACAGAATGAAAACTGTTTTCAATTTGTATGTTCTATCGACGCGGCACATGTAAACTGATTGGTTAATTACTTAACATTAGTTATTAATTGTATGTTCCAACAAGGATTTATATGACTACGAGTGCGTCAATTAATATTCATCTAAATGTAGAAGACAGTTGTGGGAAGGAATGGTTCGGATGGCACAGAATAGCCCTCATTAAGAAAAATAACATGTATTAGAAGAAAAACCTTTACCAAGGACAGAATACGAAAAATAATCTCTCTATCTAATGTGAGAAAGTAAATGTCGGGTAAAGGGTAAGAAATGATGTATTAAAGCAAGCGAAGAACATCAACATGTGGAAGGGGAAAATGAGACTAACAGTTACTGTGGGGCGGCTGGTGTAGAGATAGCAGCATTAAATGAATAACGAAGAAAGTTAGAGAGTATAAAAATAATTGAAGAAGGAACAATACTTCTCTTAGTAAATATCCTCGAGGAAATGATCGTGAGAAACATTACGATTTCCTCACTAACTATCCTTAGCATTATACATCCATGCGCCGCTCGAGATCGAGTTGACTTGAAAGCGCATTATGTAAAAATACGACCATGGGAACTTTGTTCATGTAGAAGTTATGGGCAGGATGCACACATCCGCGGAGGATCTGCATATATTTGTCCGCCGTATACGATTTTGTTCTCACTCTCGCATCCGCATTTACCCCAGCTCCCGCAAATGAAGGATGCGAATAAAATGATGATGCTGAGTTCAAAGTGGCATAAGTTGTAATTACTTAGGTATGAGCACAGCGAAGTAACAGAAAATGATTATTAGCTCGTTCACTAATTTATATCGATATGATTTATCAATAAGCACAGAAAACAATGATTTCGAGATTGAGAAGATGAAAGTCAGATCACTGTATTAATATATTTTTCTGGATCAATATGTATGGAAATGGGGTGATCATGAGTGTAACTTCCAAAATCATTTTCGATAGCATTTTGATTACGACTGACAGGTGTTTCACAGTGTTATCAAACATGGCTTCGACTGCTCCATTTTGCAGCATTTTGATTACGACTGACAGGTGTTTCACAGTGTTATCAAACATGGCTTCGACTGCTCCATTTTGCAGCATTTTGATTACTACTGACAGGTGTTTCACAGTGTTATCAAACATGGCTTCGACTGCTCCATTTTGCAGCATTTTAATAACGACTGACAGGTGTTTCACAGTGTTATCAAACATGGCTTCGACTGCTTCATTTCGCTACAAGCAAATACAACATTAGCCCCTCCCCACCCGCAGGATACCGATGGGAAGACAAGCTGTGCAGTCATCCATATACTGCAACACACATTCGAAGAAACGCCTTGCATTACAAACTAGTATATTCAATAATGAAAAAAATATCACGGAAAAGATATGTTCCCCTTGAAGTACATCATGTCTTGATCAAAGTGTCATTATTGCTCTAAATTGGTATTAACGACTAATAATGTACAGTGTAGCTAATAACCTCTGTCAGCTCTCATGGCCCATCGACAGAGTGGTCATCAATGACGTAAACCATGAACACCCAAACCTATTGCAATGCACGGCATGTGGCAACAGAGACCACAACGACTGCGGATTTTTAGGATTAGGATTAGGATTTTTAGGATTAGGATTAGGATTTTTAGGATTAGGATTAGGATTTTTTGTTCTGAAATGGCCTCGTTCGAACAGCACTGTTTCGAAACAATTGTCATTCAGCAAAAGGAAAGCTCATATATAAAGTGGTTGAATGATTGGGAAAAACATTATATAATATATTAACAGCGAGCGCTGTTGCTCATGCACTCTCAAAAATTACTTGTTTTTAGAAATGGATGAAATCCAATCAATAGTGACGGTACGTATCTAAAACACAATTCATTATCGCTAGCAAAAGAGCATTGATACAGATGTAAGTTTTCTTCTAATTAGACAATCAATGTCATAAGCATTTTCTCTTCTCTTTCTATGAATTGTGATAAGCAGAGTGAGATGATTTTACATAGAATTTTAAAAATCGAACTTTTTTTTTATATCTAAACACTGTTTGTATAGCTATCAACCAGAAGATGGTTAACAGAAAATTGATATATATTTAACCTTTTTTATTGATCAACATTAATCTAGTGAAATATCCGTGTCCGCTTGGAAATCAAATTTAACATCCGATTCCGCATCAGTGGATGTCAAAATGCTCTCAAGATGGACTAGCGTAGGATAACGAATTGGTCAGCGCTACGATTACGAACTAAATAAACCAGCACACTTAAAAAATAACATTTATGTAGCTACCTTTCTGCCGGGGGCTGAATCTAAACCTTTTTCTTGCTCCGCTATATTATAGTCATTTAGCTCTGTAAATAGTCTCGTGGGAATCGTCTGTTAAGCAGAAATGATAAATTGAAGGTACTTCCACGTTTTTCTGGCACAGTGCCAAATATCGCTCCATAGTACCGCAACGTGCGCAAGGAAACACCCGATGCCTCAAACAAGCACACGTTCACAGCTTCACACAGTGCCGTACGTGTCTACACAGTACCATGCAGCGTTTTAAGAACCACAAAGTGTCGTAGGAACCACGCAGTGTCGTAGAGTACGGCAAACTGCCGCAAAGCGCAGCACAGTGTGCACAGTGCGGCACAGATCCGCATTGTGAGGACAGGGCCGCACAGTGCCACAGTGTGCCATACAGTACCATACCATACATTGCTGCATAGTGCAGCCTAGTGCTCTACGGCCCCGAGCAGTCGAGTACATTGATCGGCTGGGCGCTCTGGCACAGTGCCATATCACACTGTATTGTATGTATGATGGCTATTCGGAGAAAAATATTATTAGGCGGCGAATGAAACTTCTTCATCTGCTCCGTTGAGCTTTGCTTTCGTGTGATGCGAATTGAGGCGAAATTCTTCGATCCTCGCTCAAGGTCAGAATGTTTTCTGATTGCTCTAGGGAAGTTATTGAAAATCTAAAGCACTAACATCTTAACATTCAGATTTTATGTTTTTCATGGAAACTAATTCACAAAATGCTATTTGAATTAAATTGTTTCCAAGTCTAACTTCCCAAAAATCCGAGTTTTCATTGAAGTATAATAATTCGAAGATAAGTTTTCGGTAATTAAAGTAATAGCAAAGTGTTTGGATGCTGGAGCGAAACGTGGGTAAATTGTCCTTGCAACAGAAAACTCGACGCAGTCTACATCGAAACCATCACTAAGATGCAATCAAAATAAATTGTCCCTTCAATTGCTAGCGTAACATTTTCGAACAATTTAAGTAAAAAATTGTTCCGATCTTAACTATGAAATGAAACATTCCTAGGACATCTGATTTCTATTTTATTTCCAAGCTTGGTCAAATCTGGTTGAATGCCCAACCTTTATTTCACCTGAACTGAATCTTAAGAGCAAGCGTTGTACAGGTGTTGCCAATAAACATGTGTGGAATTTACGACTGAGAAATATTCAATCATAAATCCCGAGGTTTCTATAAAGTGAGAGACGATCAGCCTTTCTCACAATTTATCACATGTGTTCATTCCTTACCCCGATAGGTGGTTTTTGTTTCTTTATTTACACAAAGTAGTATTATGAGGTACTTTAAATACATACCTGTGATAGCAGCACAATTGAATAATTTATCAAGAAAAATTACTTAGGTTCAAGCTGTTAACCGAAACTACGACGGGTTCAATAAAAACTTCAGGCTTTAACTTCCGGCAGCGTAGGACATGGAGAGTGTATCCTTTTTTTTGTATAGAGCACCTTTGTACACAAAAATAAATTGCTAGAAACTAGGTGAGAGTTTGGCAGAAGGTCAGTGAAAGTTCTAATTTATTTTTTTAAAGAGTCAGAATGTGAGAATCTTGTCTCCAGTGACGTACTGATTGGTTTTGAAAAAACGGAGTTAGCAATCCATATCAATCCACACCTGGCGTTGAAAGAGCCGCATCTCAACCCTCCTGCATTTTGGCCCGTGACACCGAACGACTCATAATTATTTGATTGAAAATACAGAGCGCCTAAGCTACAAGAGAACTCTTACATCTTGTGTGCTTATAAACCGCCTTCAACACTTTGGAATTCAAACTCATGAAGCATATATGAGTGGAGGTGGAAAAATACCGATATCTCGGAAAACTTGTCTATGATACAAATGATTTTTGTTCGAAATAGTCGCGTTCAAAAAACACTGACTCAAAATAATTGCCGTTCAGCAAGAGCACATTTCCGATATTAAGTGGTCCCAAGTCTGCATCAAGTACAAAGTGTAATCTCTTTTCAAAGGGTATTATTTAAACATTGCAGAATCCACAGTCTTTTTTTTACCGTTTCTGAACGAAACATGATTTCATGAATTATTTTTGATTTTGTTTTCATCGTAATCCGAGAAGATGTCAGTTTAAGATAATAAAACCACGTTGCAATCAGAGGACTGAACACCTAACATTCCCTCACAAATATTACATTTTCTTTGAATAAATCCAAATTCAGATATAAGTAACAGCATTCATATAAATTTCAATTCAGTACCGCTTGTGGAAGTCCCGATAATGGCGGAAGTTTTCTTTTATTTTGACTATCAATGTCATTAACCAATTTTCATCTCTTTCCGGGAACTACGACTAACAGAGTGAATAATTTTTTTTCAATGTTGAAAACTACTACAGTGTGTTTCAGCTTTCTATTCAGGGTTTTACTTAGTCACACTTTCCTTACCGAATGTTGCAGACACCTAACAACTCATCAAATAGGGGTTTTATATCTACAATTCAATATGTTCGTTTCGTATCATGAAATTTTCATGAAAAAATTGCAACTGCAAAATTACACTTGTTTTTATTATTCACGAGCGTATGAATATAGCCTTCATCGCCGAAGTAACATGAAGCTTGGTAAAGTTAATAAATAGATGGTGAACAATGCTTGGAAGAAACTGTGCTCTTCCACGAGACAACACGATTTTGAAATAGCGTAGAGTGCTGCTGACAAAAGCAAAGTCCATAACTCATCGAGGATGCAGTCTTCACCAGAAAAGAATTGGACAAAAATGTTAAGCGCCTTATGGAGTATATCCAAATAGAACCCAAAACATCAGTCCGGGGATCTTACTATGGCTTTGTTTCATCACTAGCTGCGATCTGGCGTATTATTCGAGGGAATCATTTACATCCGTAAAAGGTTACATTTTTGCAGGGTATCACGGATCTTAATAGAGAAAAACATCTCAAATTGTCCACATTGGATTTTCAGCGAATTGAAGAGACACCACACAGATTTTAACAACTAAGATTATCGGACGATGCCTACTTGCACATGGAAGAAGGAATCAGTCGCCATAACTGTCGCAATTGGTCAACCACCAACCCTTTCCGGAAGGAAGGCTTCAGTCTGTATATTGAACGCGTGACACCCGGACATTCGATTAGGAAGCAGGCGTAATTGCCTCATTCTATTTTGAAGTCAACATATAAGATGATAATTACATGAAAATGCGACCAGAAAATCCCTGATCTGACCTAATCAGCAAAGAACTTCAGAAAATACAGCATTTTTACCAAGCTTCATGTTACTTTGGCGATGAAGGCTATATTTTGCAGTTGCGATTTTTTCATGTAAATTTCCCAGGAGTTACACTGGGCTGGCTCAACATGACATTGCAAACAGATGGTTGGGCCGCGGAACGAACGAAGACACGAATGCTGCAAGGCCCTCTCGTTCCCCGACTTTGACACCGTGGAATTTATTCTAGTGGACTGTATCAACTGTAAGGTTTACATTAAACGCTTACGAAGCCTAGAAGTGCTCAATAATCGTATCAGGGAAGCATTCGATCAAATTGATGGAGATATGTCGAAGAAAGTGCTGAAACATTTTGATGGGCAACTCATACGAGAAATCCAGGGAGAAAGTGGTCCTAATGAAGTCACTCGATCTGATGTCAAGCGTCTTGGTTTTGTTTAGGCTTTGTAAAGACAAAATTGAGAAGGTCCGTTTTTTTTTCACGTATACCTTTCATCTCGTCCGTTATCGTATATAAAAAGTTATGGGGATTTTACAAGCTGAATAGAAGGTTTATTCGGGTAAGTAATACACTCTCTGTTTATCAAACATAAGTATGGTATAGTTATGAATTATTGGATCTATTTAGTAATGGGCCTCTTTATAACGTTGAATAATAGTGAAGGGAAATATCCGCCTCCGCTCGGATATCAACTTTAATATCCGCATCCGCATCAGTGGACGTTAAAATATCGGTATCCGGTCCGTCACTAATAGGTACTCTCTGTAATTTGTGAACTATCGTTAGAGGACGATTGTGCCGGCACAGCAATTAATAACTGCATCAATGAGCACGCGCAGAAAAATTGGCATTATCCTAGCTAACTTATTATCAAAAGCAGTCTCAATCAAAATGATCCTATGAATCTCTGAATCGAGGAATATTTTTCTTGCTGCGACCAGCTGTGTAAATAGTCTGGTAGACCTGTCTTATTCAGTAGGGCTCAATGGATCAGCTGTAGTAAATTTGAACAGTTTACCAGCACTGTGCCACATAGTAACACATAGTGCCGCACAGCGCTGGAAAAGAGCCACACAGAGCAGCAACTTGATACACTATACCGAACACGTTCATTGAACCAATGGATGTCGTGCGTGTTTGCAGAATAAACAGCTTTCTAACTAGTCACGTGGGCTTATCCTTTCCCGTCAGGCACAGCGGATCAACTGAAAGAACTTACAACGAGTTTGAAGCAAAATGCTAAATAGTGTCATATATTGCTACACAGTATGGTACCCAACAGTACTGCAATGAGCCACATAATATTGCAAAGAGCCACACAGTACAGTACCACACAGTACTAAAAAAGAGCCACACAGTACTGCAAAGAGCCACACAGTAAAGTACCACACGGTACTGCAAAAAGCCACACAGTACTGCAAAGAGCCACACAGTACAGTACCACACAGTACTGCAAAGAGCCAAACAGTACAGTACCACACAGTACTGCAAAGAGCCACACAGTACTGCAAAAAGCCACACAGTGCAGTGCCACACAGTACTGCAAAGAGCCACACAGTACAGTACCACACAGTACTGCAAAGAGCCACGCAGTACAGTACCACAAAGTACTACAGAGAGCCACACAGTACAGAGCGACACTGCAGAAACAAATTCGTTGTGAGATTTCCCTTGGAATGCAATTTCCTCGATGCAATCCAACGATAGTTTATCTAACAGGTGGTTGTCCATAAATATTTATTTCGGTTAATTACTTCATATAAATCATAATTTGACTGCGTGTTTTTGTAAACAAATCAGATTCCTCATTTCGACAGACTAATGGACCGGCAATTTGTTCGGTGGCACATTTGGAACATTAATTAAACGAATAGAGATGGAAAGCTAAAAAATAAGTCGTCGCATAACCTATAACATTTTCACTTTATTCAGTAGCTTAAAAAATTATTCACCGCACAGAGTATCATCATAGAACATTAAACTTACTTTATTAGAAATCTAGTGACTCATGCTGCTATGAACCTGCGCTATGAGGCAAGTAAAGGAAATGGAGTCCAGTGCCGCATAAACACATTATTAGGCGAGCCCTTGGCTGAGTGCCACTGTCTGGGTCAGGCGGGGCTTCCATAGACAGACAGCACAGCCTGGGTCAGGCGGGGCTTCCATGGATAGACAGCACAGCCAGGGATAGGCGGTATTACACGGGGCAGGGCAAAGGGGGCATTGCCCACGACAGGTATTGCCAGAGACAGGCAAAGTCTGGGGCTGGTACTGCCTTGGACAGACACTCACATGGACAGGGCCTGCCAGGGATAGATAACATAGTCAGGGACTGGCGGCCACGACAGGGACAGGTGGCCTAGCAGAAGACAGACCCTGCCATTGACATTTGACTGCGCCAGGGGTTTGCACTTTCAGGGACAGGCATTGCCAGGAACAGGCTTTGCCTGAGAAAGAGCGGCGCTGCCAACGAAGGGCGACTCTGTCAGAAATAGATACTTATTGGGACAAAGACTGCTAGGAGGAGGACACTTTCAGGAACAGGTTGATTAACATGGGGAAACACTGCAATGGGCATGTACTGGAGGTTCGGCTATCGGCAAGTGGCTCTCCCTTAACCAGATGGCACTTCCATGGCAGGAGGCACTGCTAGGAACATGCACTGCCAGGAACAGACGTCATAGCCAGGAAAAGGCACTGAAGGACATTCGGCATTGTCAGGGCCAGACGGAACTGCCAAGACCAGGTAGCACGGCCAGAGCCAAGCCGCACTGCCAGGTCCAGGGGTTCTGCCAGTGACAAGCAATGACAAGGAACAAAGGCAATGACAAGGTAAGGATAGCCAAAGACAGACGGTACCGTCAGTGAGAGGAAGTACTACCGATAACTGGTAGCACTGACAGGGCAGAACGCTCAGACAGAGAGCAGCGGTACTGGCACGGACAGGTCTTGTTTGGATATACCTCGTCAGAGACAGACCAGCAAGGATAGGCCAGCCAGGGACAGGCCAGTCAGGTATAGGGGGAACGGCCAAGGAAGGTTGGCACTGTCAGGAATAGGTGGCAATGCAGAAGATATACACACCCCATACACCATGTTCCGATTGTAGGAGCTCTCCGTGCTGGTGACACGACTCAACAAATACAGCAGCTCATACGAAGATGACCAAATAATTATCACACAACCACACAAAAACGGGACCGCAGTAAAATAACTCTTGCAATAGTTCAACAAACTCGAAGTCTGGCCCAGTATAAAAGAATGATTGTGTCCGCAAGCAAGTCATCCCTAACATAACTAACACCAGACCCTAAAAAAATATTCTTTACATTTTATGAAACTGTAACGTAGGTAATTATGGAGACTTATGATATTGCTTGGGGCTTATGATAAATTTGCACAGATCTAAACTCTAAGCGTCGGCATATCCTGCAATGTTTGGTGCTGCGATGACCGAAAACTTGTCTTCGATTTTGTGCAGTAGGTCGAGCCCTGAGGGACTCGACCGCATCGCGTGGCGACGTGCTATGGCTGGGCATATGGTCCTGAGGGGCTCGACCGCATCGCGTGGCGACGTGCTATGGCTGGGCATATGGTCCTGAGGGGCTCGACCGCATCGCGTGGCGACGTGCTATGGCTGGGCATATGGTCCTGAGGGGCTCGACCGCATCGCGTGGCGACGTGCTATGGCTGGGCATATGGTCCTGAGGGGCTCGACCGCATCGCGTGGCGACGTGCTATGGCTGGGCATATGGTCCTGAGGGGCTCGACCGCATCGCGTGGCGACGTGCTATGGCTGGGCATGTGGCCCTGAGGGGCTCGACCGCATCGCGTGGCGACGTGCTATTGCTGGGCATGTGGCCCTGAGGAGCTCGACCGCATCGCGTGGCGACGTGCTAGGGCTGGGCATGTGGCCCAGCCCTAGCATGTGCACAGTCACATCAAGATCCGAGCACTTGCCACGTACAGGGAATCGAGCAGAAGTGCAGTCATGAGGCTGAACCCCTAACACGCAATTGCTTGCATTGGAGTATTGTAGGGAATGTTTAAATCTAGACATAAACGATGGTATACATGTAAACTCAATTCAGATACCATAAAGGAGACCATGATTGGAGTGGGAGCTGACCTGTAATTTCTGATTAAGAGAGTAAGATAAAAATAGACGAGATGTCTAATAATAAGTATTGAATACACTCTCGCATCAACTGCATTCGCATCACGGCGGATGTTATATTTGATATCCGCATCCACATCCCTGGATTTACTAAATGTGAGCATTAGGTCCTTCGCTGATTTGCACTATCTGTAAACTAATGACGGGATAGCGTAGGATAATGAATGTGTTAGCAAAGCAATCATGAATGATGTCAATCAGCAGACAGTGATGATAATTTTGTAGTATTCCTGCAAACTTATCGCCTAGGTCTGACTGTGGAAAAAGGCATCCAATCAATCTTTGTATAACGAATCATTTTCTTGTGGCGTTTTTAATGTAATTCAGCTCTGTAACTAGTCACTGTAACTAGTCGCATTATTCACTGTAACTAGTCACATCATACACTGTAACTAGGAACATAATCCACTGTAACTAAGGGCATAATCCACTGTAACTAGTCAAATTATCCACTATAACTAGGGACATAATCCAGTGTAACTAGTCACATCATCCACTGTAACTAGTCACATCACCTACTGTAACTAGGGACATAATCCACTGTAACTAGTCACATCATTCACTGTAACTAGGGACATAATCCACTGTAACTAGTCACATCATCTACTGTAACTAGTCACATCATCCGCTGTAGATATTCACACCATTCAATGTAACTAGCCACATCACCCACTGAGACTAGTCATATCATCCACTGTAACTAGTCACATCATCCACTGTAACTAATAACATCACCCGCTGTAACTAGTTACATTATCAACTGAAACTAGTCACATCATCCACTGTAACTAGTCACATCATTCACTGTAACTACTCACTTCATCCGTTGTAGATATTCACATAATTCAATGTAACTAGTCACATCACCCACTGAGACTAGTCATATCATCCACTGTAACTAGTCACATCATCCACTGTAACTAGTCACATCAGCCACTGTAACTAGTCATATCATCCGCTATAACTAGTCACCTCATTCGATGTAACTCGTCACATCATCCACTGAAACTAGTCATATCATCCACTGTAACTAGTCACATCATCCACTGTAACTAGTCACATCATCCACTGTAACAAGTCACATAATCCACTGTAAGTAGTCACATCATTAACTGTAACTAGTCACATCATGCACGAAGAAGTCACCAGCGAAACTTCTACCTACTATCCAGCACAGTACCAATCAGTGCCGTAGGGAGCCGCACAGTCGCGCATGTTGGAAGAGTAACGTGCGGTGTCGGAGGGTACCAAACAGTGCCGTAAACTATTGCACAGTGCTGCAGAGTCTGGCACAGAGCCTTTGCAGCACAGTACCGTACGGTGACGCACAAGACCGCAGAAGGCAGTGCTGTGCCGCACAGTCTCACATGTTGCTCGTCTGGTATTGCTGGCACAGTGCCATATGGCACTGTGTAGCATGTGATGTCTATCGTGAAGAGATGAGATCCCTTTTCTGCAGGAAGGGCCAAAAAATCGACTCCTTCTTTATGCTTCTTTGATGAGCATTGAACATCACTTTCTTGTGAGACAACTTGAGGTAAATTTATCCACGCATTTGCACTTTCAAATATTTTTTCATGTTATTATAGAGTGCACATTAAAAAATAGAACCAATATCATCTTACTTTTCGATTTTATTTCTTTAATCAAATATAAAGTACACAATTCAAAAACATAGATTGATTTTTATACCTGGCTGCCTAGTAATAAATATTTTGTTTATTTTTAAAATCGAAGACATGTTTTCGGTCATCGCAACACCAAACATTGCAGTATATGCCAACGCTTACAGTTCAGATTTGTGCAAATTTATCACAAGCCCCAAGAAATATCTTAAGTCTCCATAATTACCTACGTTACAGTTTCATGAAATGTGAAGAATATTTCTTTAGGGTCTGGTGTTAGTTATGTTAGGGATGACTTGCTTGCGGACACAATCATTCTTTTATATTGAGCCAGACTTCGAGTTTGTTGAACTATTGCTGGAGTTATTTTACTGCTGTCCCGTTTTTGTGTGGTTGTGTGGTAATTATTTGGTCTTCTTCGTATGAGCTGCTGTAGTTGTTGAGTCGAGTCACCAGCACGAAGAGCTCCTACAATCGGAACATGGTGTATGGGGTGTGTATATCTTCTGCATTGCCACCTATTCCTGACAGTGCCAAACTTCCTTGGCCGTTCCCCCTATACCTGACTGGCCTGTCCCTGGCTGGCCTATCCTTGCTGGTCTGTCTCTGACGAGGTCTATCCAGACAAGGCCTGTCCGTGACAGTGCCGCTGCTCTCTGTCTGAGCGTTCTGCTCAGTCAGTGCTACCAATTATTGGAAGTACTTCCTCTCACTGATAGTACCGCCTGTCTTTGGCAATACTTTCCTTGCCATTGCCTTTCTTCCTTGTCATTGCCTGTCACTGGCAGAACCCCTGGTCCTGGCAGTTCCGTCTGGCCCTGGCAATGCCGAAAGTCCTTTATTGCCTTTTCCTGGCTATGACGTCTGTTCCTGGCAGTGCATGTCCCTAGCAGTGCCTCCTGCCGTGGCAGTGCCATCTGATTAAGGGAGAGCCCTTTGCCGATAGCCGAACCTCCAGTACATGCCCATTGCAGTGTTTCCCCATGTTAATCAACCTGTTCCTGAAAGTGTCTCCCTCCTAGAAGTCTTTGTTCCAATAAGTATCTGTTTCTGACAGAGTCGCCCTTCGTTGACAGCGCCGCTCTTTCTCATGCAATGCCTGTTCCTGGCAATACCTGTCCCTGAAAGTGCAAGCCCCTGGCGCAGCCAAATGTCAATGGCAGGGTCTGTCTTTTTCTAGGCCACCTGTCCTTGTTGTGGCCGCCAGTCCCTGACTATGTTACCTATCCCTGGCAGGCCCTGTCCATGTGAGTGGCTGTCTAAGGCAGTACCAGCCCCAGACTTTGCCTGTCTCAGGCAATACCTGTCTGGGGCAATGCCCCCTTTGCCCTGCCCCGTGTAATACCGCCTGTCCCTGGCTGTGCTGTCTATCCATGGAAGCCCCGCCTGACCCAGGCTGTGCTGTCTATCTATGGAAGCCCCGCCTGACCCAGACAGTGGCACTCAACCAAGGGCTCGCCTAATAATGTGTTTATGCGGCACTGGACTCCATTTCCTTTACTTGCCTCACAGCGCGGGTTCATAGCAGCATGAGTCACTAGATTTCTAATAGAGTAAGTTTAATGTTCTATGATGATACACTGTGCGGTTAATAATTTTTTAAGCTATTGGATAAACTGAAAATGTTATAGGTTTTGCGTCTA
The DNA here is from genome assembly GCA_016164225.1 of Gammarus roeselii. Classification (NCBI taxonomy): domain Eukaryota; kingdom Metazoa; phylum Arthropoda; class Malacostraca; order Amphipoda; family Gammaridae; genus Gammarus; species Gammarus roeselii. Next base: position 5,991 of record SDVV010005054.1, on the reverse strand, counting down.
CTTATTTTTTAGCGTTCATTCTCAATTTGTTTAATTAATTTTTTCAATGTGACACCAAACAAATCACCCGCCATTAGTCTGTCGAAATGAGTAATCTGATTTGTTTACAATAACAAGCAGTCATATTTGATGTTTTGAAGTAATTAACTGAAATAAATATTAAAGGACAACCACCCGTTAAATAAACTGTCGCCGAATTGCATCGAGGAAATTGCATTCCTTTGCAAAATCTCACAACGAATTTGTTTTCTGTAGTGTCGCTCCAGGCAGCGTTGAATCGTGTAGCTCCAGGCAGCGTTGAATCATTTCATCCCACAAATGAATATGAAAATGTTTCACATTCATCCTAATATTATGCACTTATGAAGTTTTGCCCATGTCAAACAATCTCTTTGGTCTCAACAACACCTAGTGAAATGTAAATCAATGAAAATACAATAAGAGATGACAATATCCTGAATAGATGCAATTCTGAATAACCTCGAAAGGGACAAATAATGTCACATGTGAATGTACAAAATACGATTTGAGCATATGACCTACATCACAATCTGATACTTAATGAATTAACTTATGAATAATACATGGTAAGAAATACTCGTATTGTAGTTATTTGAGTCTGAGTATTTGTTCAACATCGCTCGTCTGTATTGCGAAATAATATCAACCCATCAACATGATCTTCCTAGCCTTATGTTCTTGGTAGTGCCCCCTGTCTTTGGAACTGCATGCCCTTGTCAGTGCTACCTGTCCTTGGCACTGACTGTCTCTATCAGTGCCACCTGTCCCTGTTAGTGCCACCTGTCAAAGGCCCTTCCTGTCCCTGTAAGGGCGGTCATGAATAGATATACAAGCAGAAGTTTCCATAAAAAATAAGTTCATTACATTTGAATAATTGAAAGTTCTTACTGTGACGCCTTAATTCATCTTAATGTCGCATACTTCATCTTAATGTCGCATACTTCATCTTAATGTTGCATACTTCATCTTAATGTCGCATACTTCATCTTAATGTCGCATACTTCATCTTAGTGTCGCATACTTCATCTTAATGTTGCATACTTCATCTTAATGTCGCATACTACATATTAATGTCGCATACTTCATCTCAATGTCGCATACTTCATCTTAATGTCGCATACTTCATCTTAATGTCGCATATTGCATCTTAATGTCGCATACTTTATCTTAATGTCGCATACTTCATTTTAATGTCGCATACTTCATCTTAATGTCGCATACTTCATCTTACTGTCGCATCATTCATCTTAACGTCGCATACTGTATCATAATTTTGTATACATCAACTTAATGGCGCATACTGCATCCTAATGTCGCGTACTTCATCTTAATGTCTCGGATTGAACGTGGGCGACTGCCTCGCGTGAGCCTCAATTGTCTTGCGCATTCACAGATGAAGAAGTGAGGGTAAGTAGGCAGTCTCGCACGGTCACTCATTTAATCCCATATTGTCAAGAATTTTCTCCCTGCCAGTAACGTGAAGATTTTGCCATTTTACTGTAACTGTTTACTTTGTTTGAGGATAAAATGTATCTGAATGATGATTTTAGATCAACTCCAATTAAAATTTGCAACATATACTTTATAAGCCTCTTGCAGTCAAATCCAAACAGTCTGTATTGTCTGCATTCCTTTAACTTGTTTTGTTTCACAATCATCGTAAAAATTACTTGTTTCATCAATATTCTTCCGGAGCATGCAAACAAATTTTGTACAGAAAAACTAACTTTTCTTCACTTGCCTAAAAGCAGCTCAGGAATGATGATCTCACCAGCATAAAAACCCTTCTAATAATTTGGAAGCAGCTTGCCTCCTTCATGAAATGAAGGATTCAGACGAAAACAATCCTCATACGAGAGTGGACGCAATTCTTTGTTGAAGATGAAAACTCTATTTAGCCCTCAAAGTAGTTGCCTCAAATGCACAAGGTCTTACTCTAATATTGGGAGGCAGACTAAACCGTTTATTTTTTGAGTGATATACGTCATTCGGACTGTTTATGAAGGCCGCCTGGCTACCTGGAAATAAAAGTTCAAACGCTGATAAAATCCTTAAATCCCTAGTTTTGCAACGATATTGTTGAAATATTTTATTTAGTTCATTAGATCATTGATGCTGTTATCCGGGTTTCCGAGTATGTGTTAAAGAAATATTTAAAAATCTCGACCAATTATTGAGGGCAATTTTCTTGAAATGTTGACTACTTTAATCTGCCGAATGAAGAATAATCCAGTCGATTGCGGCTATCTAACCACTTTTTGTAATTGCCGCATAGTAATTCATTTCGACAGAGTAAAATGTTACTGTCATGAGGGCATATTATCAGCCTATACAGTGGATCTCTTCCTGAAAGTGATTGATGAATATAGCCAAACATCATCGAGGTGAAGGACAGAAATGTTATGTTGGCTGAATGACAAGAAACAATATCCGCATTGTTTATAGACGATCGTGTGTAGTACTCCGGAACTGAGGGATGGAGGGGAGCACTTCTTGAGCTGAGGGGCGGAAGGGATGCCTGCCTGTTTAGATAACGTATCTAGATACCTAGTGTACATAATTACTTGGTTCAAATTCTTCTCTCGAATATGCACATATTACTGTATCAAGGAACAGTATCGTGACCAACACCCGAGGAAAGGCTAGCCTGCGGCAGAAAAATTACCAAAGAATTGTTTTACGCTTTGTAGGCTCATAGGCAAGCAAATGGCATTACTTGTGATCACACAAACGTTTGCTTGGAAAGGATAGGTCATAGATCAAAGGAAGCTGGAAGGCGGGGGACGCGGGTTGAGAAGAAAGGGGGTAGGGATGGGATCAGGGTGGGGTGAATAGCTGAGAACTGCAAGGAGAGAGGGGGAGAGAGCAGGCTGGTGAGGATAGCTGAGAACATGGGTTTGAGCAGGAGAGGGAGAGAGGACTTGCGGACAATGGTTGGGAGCAGGGTGATGAGAAGGGCTGTAAACAGTGTGGTGAGAAGGTTATGAGATGAGGACGTTGTGAAAATGACATAGAACAGGGTTGTGGGAAGGGCTGAAACCAGAGTGGTAAAAAGGGTGGGAACAGGACGTGTTGAGAATAAGTGAGAGGGAACCGGACGTGGTGGGAATGTCTGGGATCAGGATTGTGAGAACGTCTTGGAACCAAGTGATGGGTATGGCTGGGAGCAGGGTGTCGGGAATATCTGGGAGCAGGGTTGTGAGAAGGACCGGGACCAGTGTGTTAAAAATAAGTCATATAGTGGTGTTCCTGATGTCAGTGTTCGGAGTGATGCCATAAACATCGAACGCTTTGATATGTGTTCAATCGTTGCGAATTGGGAGAACTTTTACTTATACAGTTTGATTTGAATCCTATAAAGCTGTCGTTAATTTACAGTGGTTGGATTCCAACCTATTAACACCTATTCTCACATATTCCCACCTATTCTCTCATACCATTTTTCACAAATTCTCACCAATTCTCACCTATTCTCACATTGAGCAAATTGCGTTAATAGGAATGACTGATGACGTAGTGATTGGTGGAGCGGTAATGGATTATGAGTTGATTGAGAGGAGAGTGGTAATGAGGATAAGGCCACTCCGCATCATGTGTGAGGGGCCACTCCGCATCCTGTAGGAGAAGAGTGTAACGTAGGATAAGGCCACTCCGCATCATGAATAAAAAGAGTGGTGCTGGGAATGAGGCCACTCCGCATCATGTATGAGGAGCCACTACGCATCATGTATGAGGGGCCACTCCGCATCATGTAGGAGAAGAGTGGAGCGGAGGATAAGGCCACCCCGCATCATGTATGAGGGTCCTCTCCGCACCATGTATGAGAAGAGTGGAGCGGAGGATAAGGCCACTCCGCATCATGTATAAGGGGCCACTCGGCATCATGTATGAAAAGAGTTGTGCGGAGGATAAGGCCATTTTGCATCATGTATGCGGGGCAACTCCGCATCATGAATGAGAAGAGTGGTGCGGGGGATAAGGCCACTCCGCATCATGCACGAGGGGCCACTCCACATAATTTTTGAGAAGAGTGGTGCGGAGGATAAGGCCACTCCGCATCATGTATGAGCTTCATTGCATTACTCCGGATCACATCATTGTTACCGCTCATTAAAGGCGTAGTTACGCAGATCAATGGTAACACGCCTTTAATGCCTGACTGGGTGGTTTACCTTTAAGTAACCTAGTGCCAGACAGCAACATGTTTAATCAGCAAACCTGTTGAATTGGAAATCGGTAGAAATCATGTGACGCATTTATTTCAAGTAGGTTTAGACCATCAAGTTTTTAAACAATTATTTCACGTATCTCGGGCATTTAGGGAGTGCACAGTATGCTAAAACCATCCCTAACCTGGTGCGTATGTTATTGAATCGAGAATAGCAGGTACAGTACACCCGTGTTGCCAACAGCCAATCAGCTACGGCGTGACATTGACATCAATGACATTCATGCTCAAAGAAGGTTAACATTGTTAACTAAGCTTAATAATATTAGGGTCGTTGAACTGGAGATATGATTACGTCAGCGCTACTGGGCTTAAAGAAGACAAAGATCGTTACTGTCCTAAATCGCTTTAAGTAACAACCTAATAAAAAGAAGACCCAATGGAAGAGGTGAAGAGGTGGGTAGAGAATTCGTTCAAGGTCATTTCTAAAGCGAACTCAAAGCAAAATGGAAGGGTTGACTGGTCAGCCGCAACTCATGAGCTTTACGCAGATCTGGATTGTCGTGAAAAAAATGTCTTAGTGATATATGTTAGCATCATCCTTGTGTTATGTGTCGCTGGGAGGTCGGGATGCATTCGCAGTGTATTTTGCAAAATATTTCAATATGGAACCTGTCCGGTGAACTAAGACCACATTAACATCCCTGCTGTGACGTATCGTTAGTGGCTGAGAGCAACCAACAAGAAAATATAATGTCTGCGAAATAAGTAGAATTCCAATACAACTTTGCATCTCGTCGCTTCCGCTCATTTTGCTGTTGCGTTAGGAGAGATGTTGCGACGTGTATATTTCGGTCAGCTGTTGCGTTATGACAGATGTTTCGACGTGTGTATTTCGGTCAGCTGTTGCGTTATGACAGATGTTTCGACGTGTATATTTCGGTCAGCTGTTGCGTTATTACAGATGTTTCGACGTGTATACTTCGGTCAGCTGTTGCGTTATGACAGATGTTCGACGTGTATATTTCGGTCACTTGTTGCGTCATGACAGATGTTTTGACATGTATATTTCGGTCAGCTGTTGCGTTATGACAGATGTTTCGACGCGTATATTTCGGTCAGCTGTTGCGTTATGACAGATGTTTCGACGTGTATATTTCGGTCAGCTGTTGCGTTATGACAGATGTTTCGACGTATATATTTCGGTCAGCAGTTGCGTTATGACAGATGTTTCGACGTGTATATTTCGGTCAGCTGTGCGTTTTGACAGATGTTTCGACGTATATATTTCGGTCAGCTGTTGCGTTATGACAGATGTTTCGACGTGTATATTTCGGTCAGCTGTTGCGTTATGACAGATGTTTCGACGTGTATATTTCGGTCAGCTGTTGCGTTATGACAGATGTTTCGACGTGTATATTTCGGTCAGCTGTTGCGTTATGACAGATGTTTCGACGTGTATATTTCGGTCAGCTGTTGCGTTATGACAGATGTTTCGACGTGTATATTTCGGTCAGCTGTTGCGTTATGACAGATGTTTCGACGTGTATATTTCGGTCAGCTGTTGCGTTATGACAGATGTTTCGACGTGTATATTTCGGTCAGCTGTTGCGTTATGACAGATGTTTCGACGTGTATATTTCGGTCAGCTGTTGCGTTATGACAGATGTTTCGACGTGTATATTTCGGTCAGCTGTTGCGTTATGACAGATGTTTCGACGTGTATATTTCGGTCAGCTGTTGCGTTATGACAGATGTTTCGACGTGTATATTTCGGTCAGCTGTTGCGTTATGACAGATGT
>SDVV010005053.1:0-19561 GCA_016164225.1 Gammarus roeselii | reverse complement strand
GAATCTAGTCCAACCGTCCGACTCTATAGTCCAACCTGTCAGATTCCAGTCCAGCCGTCAGAATCTAGTCCAACCGTCCGACTCTATAGTCCAACCTGTCAGATTCCAGTCCAGCCGTCAGAATCTAGTCCAACCGTCCGGCTCTATAGTCCAACCTGTCAGATTCCAGTCGAACCGTCAGAATCTAGTCCAACCGTCCGACTCTATAGTCCCACCTGTCAGATTCCAGTCGAACCGTCAGAATCTAGTCCAACCGTCCGACTCTATAGTCCAACCTGTCAGATTCCAGTCCAGCCGTCAGAATCTAGTCCAACCGTCCGACTCTATAGTCCAACCTGTCAGATTCCAGTCCTATAACGCACAGATAGACTGTGAGCCTAATATCTGTTTGGACTGCCCCCCCCCCCTTCAAAAAATCATGTCTGCGCCACTGCTTGAGTCCATGTTAAGTTGAAATTATTAGTAAAACAGTATTGCTTGCTCCTTTTCCACTGTGCTAATAGACAATTGTTATCATACAAAATTAAATACGCCCAGAACTAAAACAAACTATCCATTTGCAAAGACTGTTATATTTTAATCCATCAATCAAGCTGTTTTCTTATGTTTTAATTGCTCTCTTCGCGGCTGGCCGGCAGCAATGACACTAACAAAAAAGGGATAGATGTTTTTTTTTAATTATTCCTATGAACTAAAAAAAGATTTTTCATATTGTCTATTGGAAGTTAATTGCTTCATACCATAATTTTCCTTCGCTTAGGATGTGATGAATACCAGCATCTGGAAACACTCACACACAAAATGAAATTGAACTCAAATAGCTGTTGTAGAGGTTTCAGATGCGTAGTTTGAAGTCCGTCTAAAGTAAGACCGAAAAAATAAAATAATGATTTGGCTGGTGGAGCCACCTTAGCTGCACGAGTACTTGATTTACCAGAGTCAAAAACTTGTCACCCGGTGAAATGACTGGAATTATAACAATATGTGTATTCATCAATCAGTGAAATAAGTGGGTACAGCTATAAACGTTCAGTTACATATGTTCTTTTAATGAAAGATATGGCACTGATCAAGAAGAATATTCAATTCAACTCCTACCAATTGAACCATTCAGAAATTTGTTGACGACTTGGCTTTGTCGATAAAAAACTGTTTAATTGTTTCATGGTGCTTGGTACCGTGTCTTCTGGATTGCGTGTCCTCTTCTTTGAGCCATTGTGAGTGTCTAATAAATCCCTCTTCGATAAACAAGGTTCATGCATCTAACTTCTATTTGTAGCTTGCTTCGTTCTTTTAAATGGCGGGAGCTAAACCTGATTTTACCAATTCTTGATGCCAAAACTTCCGGCGAGCGTTGGGGCCAGGGGTCTCCCTACCTTTGGGGGCCTTAGGAAATAAACGATGGAGGCATCTTCCCAGGGAACCTTTAACTGATTCAAATTCAGTTATCCTTTTAATTGATTCGTTAAAGCATGCCTCCGTAAATCGAAATATCGAACATGCTCTGATATAAGTTTAACAAGTCAAGGCAAAGTTAGTTTACACATCATTTCAAGATGTCGTTCAAATTGTTCACGGATTCTAAACCACTCCACTAACCATGAGCCGCTCCTCATCCACTGCTGTGAAGTCTCTCACTTAAACCGGCATAGAAAGAAGGGAGCGCCTAATGCCCCGAAAATACGAAAATACCAGAATGTCTGAAGTCGTCCATTTAGTGTAAAATAGACGACGTTGCTTTATCGCTTCATTTAAAAGAACGCGCTCATGAACGACCGTTCGCTGGATTGCGTTGGTCCCAACACTGGCTCGCAATGAAGCCTCTGCATTGCAGTGCGCGGAGCTGGTATCCTGGGAAGGTAAAGCTTGTAGAGTGTGCGGAATGAGAGCTGCTCAGGATTGGCCGTCGCCAATCTTGTTCCCTGATCACCGTTAAAGCTTCCAGGGCAAAATCCATTGTGATCGGGAACACTATTAACCATTACTGTGAATCCACGAAGCCCCCGGGTATCAACGGCTAACTCTTTTACTTATTGTAACTTCCATGATTACATCCGGGGTAGAGTATCAGAAGCCATAAATTACGGCAGGATGGCGTAGCTCCTTGTATTATTGCTGTCGCTATTTTTCTGGGTAAATGGTAATTGTTTCAGTGTTGTTCAGAGAAACGTTTCATTGCTGTAAAGAAGTCGACGATGACAATGGGTTGAGTAGGTCATTGCGCCAGCATGAATATTTTTACGTTGAAATGCAGGAACATGCTTTTGGAAGAGTTTTCATATAGTGAATGCAGTAAGTAATTCAAGCATGTGCATGACTAGGCTGGTAGGCTGACCACTGGAAAACTTGTTAAATTAATGACAAATAATGTCTGATCATGTAATCAGTTGTGAGTTCAATTTTCTTGTGTTGTAATTTAAGGCGATTAGAACAAAAGAAGTCTTCTTTCATGTCAATTGACTCCCTGGGCAGATCCCCGGTTTCTTTTCTGAGCCGACCGAGGGCAGTGAAGCAAATCAGAACCAGAGTTAAAGATATTTTCAAGGTTAATCTACGGTATTTTGAACAAAAGTTTCATTTACATTTAAACAACAAAACGCTTCTTTCAACACTTTAGGACCTGGCTAGGCTTCGATCCCAGGATTTATGTCCTAATGTAGATTTTGATCCTGGCTAGGCTTCGATCCCAGGACTTATGGCCTAATGTAGATTTTGAACCTGCCTAGGTTTCGATCCCAGGACTTATGTCCTAATGTAGATTTTGAACCTGGCTAGGCGTCGATCCCAGGACCTATGGCCAAATGCAGATTATGAACCTGACTAAGCGTCGATCCCAGGACTTATGTCCTAATGCAGATTATGAACCTGGCTAGGCGTCGATCCCAGGACCTATGTCCTAATGCAGATTATGAACCTGGCTAGGTGTCGATCCCATGATCTATGTCCTGATGCAGATTATGAACCTGCCTAGGCGTCGATCCCACGACCTATGTCCTGATGCAGATTATGAACCTGCCTAGGCGTCGATCCCACGACCTATGTCCTGATGCAGATTATGAACCTGGCTAGGCGTCGATCCCAGGACCTATGTCCTGATGCATATTATGAGCCGGGCTAGGCGTCGACCCCAGGACCTATGTCCTAGTGCAGATTATGAACCTGGCTAGGTGTCGATCCCAGGACCTATGTCCTAATGCAGATTATAAACCTGGCTAGGCGTCGATCCCACGACCTATGTCCTAATGCAGATTATAAACCTTGCTAGGCGTCGATCCCAGGACTTATGTCCTGATGCATATTATGAACCTGACTAGGCGTCGATCCCAGGATCTATGTCCTGATGCATATTATGAACCGGGCTAGGCGTCGATCCCAGGACTTATGTCCTAGTGCAGATTATGAACCTGGCTAGGCGTCAAATGAACTTTGATAGTCATAACACAAATCATAAAATAAGCTGCCAAACGCATCATTAAGAAGAAAGTTGTTGGTGTCATCGCGGCTCATAAAACCGCTGTCAACAAACCGATATGCTGTGTTCCTCTTACTATGAGTGAATTCGATGACGAGGGTGCAAGGAAGGTGTGCTTGATTGACAAATTTATAGTTTGGTCAGTAAACAATGCATTTACTGTAGCAATATAATAGTGGACTAACCATTGAAATAATTGATCACAATGCATCGAAACTACAATTATCTTTGTCAATAAATTGTATCAGGTTTTTTTAAACGCTTCTAATGAGTATCTCTTCCGTTAAACCCAAATTAACCTAACATCTTGATACCCATTCCACTACAACTGCTTGGAAGGCCTGAGGGAAATGTGAGAAAATTCAATTTTATTTTACAGTAAGCCTCGCCTGAATAGTACTATTTAAAAAAATCCGAAGACAAAATGGTCCTCAGCCCATGGCCGCCTCTCATTTGGAATTTAATGTCTAATCTTTTAAGCCAATCATTGATCTGGAGTTTGAAGACGGCGATTTTTAGCTCGGCCTGGCTACCGGCTCCGGCCAAAGCTTTTTCAATTGCTCAGAGGGACGACACAGCGGGTCCTAGGACGATTGGGGGCCAGGAAAACACCGCCTGACACAAATGATGCTCCTTCTGTTGGGAACTCTTGCAACACGAAGTTAAGAACACACCAACACGAAGTTAAGAACACACCACCAGCAACTGACGTAACTCTTACTGGAGGGGACCCATCCTCCAGCACGAGGCTAAGAATACACCGCCAGCCAAGGACGGCACTCCTGTGTACTTGCCTAGTTTGATAAACTCGGTGCAGTTGCGTATGTCCATGACCGCTCAACTGGACACGAGTGTAAACTGGTTGAAAATTGTTGTTCCTTTGAGAAATTTTGTTTTCAGTCTCATTGTGCGAAATCTAACAATTACCGAATTTTATCGAAATGTTTATCCGTCCCTTACATTATCCCTCCAGCTGGAACCAAAACTAAAAGAATGTACTAGAAGCTGATACCTTCAAGTGATACCTGAAGTGCATTGTACAATGCAGCCGTTGACGCAAGTAATATTTCAACCAACTGTGTATTTCTACAACGAACATCAAAATATTATTTCATGCAGCAAAACGACACTGCGTGTAGTCCGAGCAGAGGCAAATCTATCCAGAGAAGGAGGGATCAACGAGTGTTGTAGCTGTCGTAGGAAAGAAGAATTGTACAAGTATCAGGGAGATACTTCGCGATCAGGTCGCATATCCCAGGGACATAAACATCAACTAATGAAGATGTCGCACGTGCCATCAAGCGCCCAAAAATCTGCAGGTGCAATTCGTTGGCAGAACCCCAATCAGGAGAGTAATAATCCAACAGAGACCATTCAGGATTACAAAAGTGTTACACTTGTTATCAAGTGACCAAAAATATTGCAGGTGTGACTCGTTAGCGAAGCAGGTGACAGGAGAGCCATAATCCAACAGAGACAATATGGGAGTACAGAAATGTCGTAGCAGCAAAGCTTGGCTAACAATTCTTCTTCAAGCGGACCGATCCGTTGAAGTACGTGCGAGTGAATGATTAGGGGAGGAGCTGCGATGTGAGTATGTAAGGGAAAGATGCTCTTCCTGTGTCACGGCGTAGTGACACAGGAACCCCTTACCATCGAGTGTTCATTCGTGAGTTTAAATATATACTTCACTTACAGCAAGGGCAAGCTATTGCTGTTTTAGAGTTCACCAGCTTGCAGTCATATTTTCATTTGAAACTCACTGGGCTTGTTTTAAACAAAACTCTCAATGACGAGCATAGGTAGAATATCAGGCCGAGTTAGAAAACATCGAAGATAAATAATGCATAATTTCCCGGCCCCTCTGTATAGCATTTATGATATGCAGCGTGTGAAAATTTGTGAACGGAATGCTGGTAACGTTGGGCTCGGCTTCCCTTCCGCTTGCACTCACATACTTCGAAACGTTGGTTTTATATTCATGAAAAAATCCCAAGAAAAATCAGTTCATTGTTTTGATTGTTTAACATACTATGTAACGTTTCAAAGCGCTTTTCACGAAGACCAACTTTGAAAACCTGTGTTTTTGATATGGGTGTAAAAAATTGTGACACGTATCTCATAGTCGTTTGATGTATGACGAGGCAGTGGGAGAAGTCAGGCTTTGTGTTCTGCTGCTACATCAATTACGCATAATCTTTCCGCGTAATTGATGGTGCTGGAAATTAAATAATTGAACACGCTTTTCAACTTTTCTGTTGCCGTATAATGGCAATACAATTGATATAAAAGGTCTACATATGTCCAGCTATGAGTATAAATCGATTGACAACATCCATGTAAAGTGGAGAGGTGGAGTAATGATCTAGATCTATTAGTAATTCTTGGTATGGCCAGTTGGCATCTGGGAAAGTTAGACAATTAACGAAATTACGAAATATGTCATCAATAGATATTTTTCTTACAGCGAAGTGAGAATATAATAATTGTTCAGTTAAAAATATATTTTTTGTTTCAATTCTAGTTAAAATTTACCAATGCGATTCAAACACTGCATTAGAAACTGAATACCGCATTTATTTTTTACCGTCTCCGCCCCTCAGGTGTGCCCAGAACGCCGTAATAAGGAACTCAGCCTCATGTCGTCAGTCACCACAATATCACGATGAAATTCCGCTTCAGGACATTCCTCCGACGACTTCGACCCCCCAGAAGACCGCCGGATCCAGGCTTCTGTCCGAGGAGCGCCGTGCATCCCCCGGTGCTTTGCGGGCGCAATTCACCCCTCCAGCAGCAGCACACCATTCCGTGTCTCAGTCTACGTCCCACGTCAATCTGGCCCCCTCGTGCAGCCCGTCAGCCACTGTTGCAAGCCCCTCAACGTCCGCCGGAGGATTGCCGCCATCAATATCTAGCTTGCACCCATTCACCACCCAACTGTCTCTATCTCATCGCCCTTCCGTTTCATCTTTGCCATCAACTTCCTACCAATCAAGGTCTTCGCCGTGCTTACCGTCTCACGTCGTCCACTTGACAGAACCTACAACGCCTTCTAGTCCCAACCCAGCATCCCCCAAAGTGTCCGGGGTAAACCCTCCACCTCCTTCTCCGGCAGTGAGACTGCAAGAGTTCTTCGAAGATGAGAAGGAGTCTTTGATTGCAGCTTCTCATCGTCTTTATGCTCGATTATCAGAATGGTTGGGCCGGAAGAACCAGAATCGCCCCACGAGACTGGCAACAGAGCAGCACACAAAGGGAGTCTATGGAGTGTGGTCGGAGAAGGAAAAGCAAGACTTGCAAGCTGCCAGAAGAAAATTCTCACTTATGGCAAGACGTATCGGTGGCTCTTTGGAAGAAGGGCGAACGCTCTTGGCGGAAGAGAGTGGTTATTCTTCCCCGAACATGTCCTCACAACCAACACCTACGGCAAACCGTAGATTAATTCCTCCTGCTTTAAGAAGGTCATTAGAACTGTATCCTCATCGACACCCTGCTCGCCCTCGCATGAGTCTGCCATGTGACCCTCTACGAGGTACAATCGACGGCAGATTTACTGCGCAAGCCGCTGAAAAGCGTTCCAGATTAATAAGAGAGCGAAGAGTGAGCCAAGAAGATGAACCTGGATTTAAATTTGACTCCGGGAGAAGAAGATTAAGCAAACCAGGGTCGTGGAGTAGAGAGGAGAGTACGGGCGAGGAAAGCGGCTTTGAAGAGGAGGAGCCGGTGGAGGTTCGAGTGCCGCCCTGCGTGATAGAAGAAAGAAGGGACTCGGGGTCATCAGGACCGACCGTACAGGAGACGTCGGATCATTTGGCGGAGTGGACCATTCCTTGGGACCAGTTGAGATTTGGAAATCTATTGCGACAGGGCACTACAACTAATATTTACAGGTAACAACACAATGTATGTTTTATTATAACCACATCCTATCCTATTTTGGATCTTTGTGTGATTACCGATTTGTACCTGCCATGTTTGATGTTAGCTTCTCATCAGCTCAATTTTACATTTTCTGTATTTAGAAAAGGTCTTGCGTAAAAATGCTCAATAATGAAATGTACTTTCGAGCACATCTAATCTACACGGAGGTGAGATCTAAGATTTATAGTCTTTGATATAAGTTATCAACGAAAGTTACTTTGATTATTTGTTCACAGGCTTACAACATTTTCAGTATACTTAGAACGTTGCGTCATTTAATTAGAATTACATATAAGTCAATTGTCTATGATAAAATAGCCACCTATGTCTAGACTAATAGTGGAAGAAATATCGATGGTGCATGACTGATTTTTGCATATTTATTGCAGGATAAAATTTATTGATCATATGGGTAGCATGAATATATGTGTTAAACGTTCCCTCTTTGATTTAGATGCTAATCAGAGAAAGTGGGCCCCCGTGTATCTGGAACTCCCTTTCATTCATGTTGATTTTTAATAACGAAACAATTCCTTACACTGTGGAGTTTAAACTGAATCGCCTGATTGCAAAGGCTTTCCCGATGAGAGGCCACCGGATAATTTGTCCTAACCGTGGTCAAGTACTGAAAGGCACGACAAAATGTAACCATTTATCGCAAATGGGTTTCTTTATTCATGTACAAACCAGAATCAAAAGGTGACAATGATCTTTCAAATGTTATTTTGACGTACGTAGTCCTCATGCGTTCATGATCATTTTTAGGTAGTGGGTGTGATTTCATGACCAGAAATGGTGAGCTCGCTTACGATTTGACGTTATCAGGTCGTTCGGGTGTCTACCGATGATGTGTAAACTTAGTACGTTCATGAATCGCGATCCGGGAACTTCTGTTCACATTCTACAGTTTATCTGTCAGAAAGGCAAACGCGTTTATTGACGAGATGGCACCTTACGTTGTAGTTAACATATTTGACTCGGTTGCTTGCTTTGCCTAATACTTGTCGAGATACTAACCCCAGAAAAGGGGCATTGCTGGCTGAAGACTTAATTTGGAATCATCGTAGCCTTTCTTGATAAATGCCATCCCGTGGGATATTGTTATTATAGCTTATCCTGTTATTATTGTGTAAGCTATTATTTGTTTATTTACTTTACAGATGCTAAGGGGCAAAAATTTACCTAAAAGCCTATCTGAATGTATTTTTTTTGGCAAGGAATTGTTTAAATACCATTGGGAACGGCTTGCTTATATTATTCACGTCAACAGCGTTCGATTGCTGTTATTTCACTGATCAAGATCACAGCATTGCAGTGTTGCTACTACTCTGATCACGATCACAGCGTTAGAGTGCCGCTACTACTCTGATCACTATCACAGCGTTCCAGTGCCGCTACTACTCTGATCTTGATCACAGCGTTCCAGTGCTGCTACTACTCTGATCACGATCACAGCGTTCCAGTGCTGCTATTACTCTGATCACGACCACAGTGTTCGATTGCTGTTATTTCACTGATCACGATCACAGCGTTCCAGTGCCGCTACTACTCTGATCACGATCACAGCGTTCCAGTGCCGCTACTACTCTGATCACGATCACAGCGTTCCAGTGCCGCTACTACTCTGATCTTGATCACAGCGTTCCAGTGCCGCTACTACTCTGATCACGATCACAGCGTTCCAGTGCCGCTACTATTCTGATCTCGATCACAGCGTTCCAGTGCCGCTACTACTCTGATCACGATACAGCGTTCCAGTGCTGCTACTACTCTGATCACGATCACAGCGTTCCAGTGCCGCTACTACTCTGATCACGACCACAGCGTTCGATTGCTGTTATTTCACTGATCACGATCACAGCATTCCAGTGCCGCTACTACTCTGATCACGATCACAGCGTTCCAGTGCTGCTACTACTCTGATCACGATCACAGCGTTCCAGTGCCGCTACTACGCTGATCACGACCACAGCGTTCGATTGTTGTTATTTCACTGATCACGATCACAGCATTCCATTGCCGCTACTACTCTGATCACGATCACAGCGTTCCAGTGCCGCTACTACTCTGATCACGATCACAGCGTTCCAGTGCCGCTACTACTCTGATCACGATCACAGCGCTTGGGTGCTGCAACTGCCATAATTATATTTGGGAATACGTTCACAATTCCTGGTCACAAAGACACCCCCATACCACTGGAATCAACTTGCAGTTTTTTCCATAGAAAATAAAGACAATTGGTTGAATGGTAAACCAGAATCAACTTGCAATTTTTTTGCTTCCAAATAAAATAAAGATAATTGATTGTAATGTAGACTCCTGAACATTTTCCCATCAGGTTACTAAAGGTAACCAGAGAAGTCGTTTAATTCTCTTGCCAACAAAGAAACACCAAACACTACCCCTCTCTCCAGCCCCCATCTCCATCACCTTGAGTTTTAACCATTATTTGATCTCTAGAGGTCGATGGCACGGTGAGGTCATGATCCACACATTCGACGGCAGTGACGCCACCACGGGCCAGAACTTTGAGCGGCTGGTCAACGACCTCGCTCTGATCAGGCACGAGAACGTGGTGTTGTTCATGGGCGCCTGCGTCACCCCGCCTCAGCTGGCCGTGGTCACCGGCCTCAGACGGGGGGTATCGCTCTACCACTACCAGCACGACCCCTCGCGGCCCCCGCTACCTTACTCCTCCAGGATAGCTGTCGCTAAACAGGTGACGCACTAACCATCTGCACGGGTCCAGGGGTGAGCTTTGACAATGGTGGAGAGGGGAGGGCGACGAGGGAGCCCGTCTCCAGTGATTAATAACTACATTCAATCAACAATGAAAATTCCGTCCCTCCCCCCGGGGCAAAATTCAGGGTCCTTGCTTGCGTGGATTAAAAAGAACTGTTAAATGTTTCTCTGAGCTGCAATCAACGTGTAAACTGTGAGGAATCGACCAGAGGAGGGTTCACTGAATTGTTGATTGAATTGTTGTCTTTTGAAATGTCACAATTGTGTTACAAAAGAATAGGTTCACTGTCTCCTTGAAGGAGGTATATGAAGCGAAAGAGAATTATGAAGTGTACTCATAACGTCCTCTTTGACCTGCGATAGCCTTCGACGCATTATTTGATAAACGTCTTAATCCCCACGAATACTGCATAATGATTTGCACCATGACTACTCCAAAATATAATGTAACTTGTGATATGAGATTAGCGAGATAGAAAATCTGCATCTGACGAGATCAATTTCTCACGTAATCAGAACTTTTGCAATGCTCAAACCATAGAGAGCGCTGGAAAGTTTTGTATGAACCATCTTAATTTATTCTGACAATGGGTAAGATTACATTTTATCATCCAATATCTTTAATATACGAACCTTTAAAATATCTGCTTTACCTCTAAGGATGCTTCTGGTCGTTCTTATTGCAAGATCGTCATCAATGTCGAACCAGCCAGTCTCATTCAAATGTCACATACGATGGAATACGTTCAATTAGATGTTGGTCGTTTATTTTTTTCGTGACAACCGACGTCGTCAAAAACTCTGACGTCAATCGAATATCTTCTGTTGCCAAGTGCGATGTTTACATTTCTAAGATGTTTTTTAAAATGTGTTGTTACAAACCATGCCGTGTGACCTGTGTCGCCATGATGGAGATCCAGCTTCATCTCATCCGGTTGTTACAAACCATGTCGTGTGACCTGTGTCGCCATGATGGAGATCCAGCTTCATCTCATCCGGTTGTTACAAACCATGCCGTGTGACCTGTGTCGCCATGATGGAGATCCAGCTTCATCTCATCCGGTTGTTACAAACCATGTCGTGTGACCTGTGTCGCCATGATGAAGGTCCAGCTTCATCTCATCCGGTTGTTACAAACCATGTCGTGTGACCTGTGTCGCCATGATGAAGGTCCAGCTTCATCTCATCCGGTTGTTACAAACCATGTCGTGTGACCTGTGTCGCCATGATGAAGGTCCAGCTTCATCTCATCCGGTTGTTACAAACCATGTCGTGTGACCTGTGTCGCCATGATGAAGATCCAGCTTCATCTCATCCGGTTGTTACAAGCCATGTCGTGTGACCTGTGTCGCCATGATGAAGGTCCAGCTTCATCTCATCCGGTTGTTGCAAACGAAACAGTGCCTTCACGGCGATATCCTTGGTTGTTTTCATCAAATTGTCACAAACCATGTTATGACTCAACAATATTATCCTTGGTTGTTTTCATCAAATTGTCACAAGCCATGTTATTACTTAACGATAATATTCTTGGTTGTTTCCATCAAATTGTCACAAATCATGTCACGACTTAACGATAATATTCTTTGTTGTTTTCGTCAAATTATCACAAGCCATGTTATGACTCAACGATAATGTTCTTGGTTGTTTTCATCAAATTGTCACAAACCATGATATGACTTAACGATAATTGTCTTGGTTGTTTACAGAAAAAATGTCACAAACCATGTTATGACTCAACGATAATATTCTTGGTTGTTTTAATCAAATTATCACGAACCATGTTATGACTTAATGATAATGTTCTTGGCTGTTTTCATCCAATTGTCACAAGTCATGTTATGACTTAACGATAATTTTCTTGGTTGTTTTCATCTAATTGTCACACACCATGTTATGACTTAACGATGATATTCTTGGTGGTTTTCATCAAATTGTCACAAGCCATGATATGACTTAACGATAATATCCTCGGTTGCTTTCACCAAATTGTCACAAACGATATTCTGTCTTTACGATAATATCCAATTTCTCTTACTATGTTGTACGATATAATATCCTCGGTTATCTTTATCTGATTGTTACAACGATGTTGTGTCTTGACGACAAAATACTTGTTTATTCTCATCCAATTATGACAAATAATGTTCTCTCCTCACGATGATGCCTTTGATTCTAACAATCTGGTTGATGCGTGAACAAAAGATTGATTTCTATTATGATGTTCTTTGTTTGCTTCTTACTATTGTTGGTGACGATGTTCAAACTGATGCTCTTGGTTCGGTTCCCATGAGTTTTACAAGCGTTCTCTTGTCTCCATGTTCATGTTCTTGGTTCATTACTCCTGAATCAAGCCTTTTGAATGTTTAGATCACCGTCAGTTACTCTTCTCCAGGTGGCACAAGCGATGTCGTACCTCCATTCCCGAGGTATCGTCCACGGGCACCTCAACAGTCGTAACGTTTTTCTCGAGGCTAAGATCAAACTGAGCATTTTGGACCACAGCATGGTAGAGGAGCCCTCAGAAGGAGGAGCAGCCAGGATGCCGCGCCACCTCATCAACTATCTGCCACCTGAGGTAAGAGGAGCAGCCAGGATGCCGCGCCACCTCATCAACAATCTGCCACCTGAGGTAAGAGGAGCTGCCAGGAATCAGCGCCACCTCATCAACAAACTACGACCTGAGGTAAGAGGAACAGCCAAGAAGCAGCGCAACCTCATCAACAAACTACGACCTGAGGTGAGAGGAACAGCCAGGAAGCAGCGCCACCTCATCAACAAACTACGACCTGAGGTGAGAGGAACAGCCAGGAAGCAGCGCCACCTCATCAACCAACTACCACATGAGGTAAGAGGAGCATCCAAGAATGAGCGCCACCTCATCAACTATCTCCCACCTCAGGTAAGAGGAGCAGCTAGAAAGCAGCGCCACCTCGTCGATTATCTGTCACTTGCGGTAAGAGGAGTAGCCAGAAAGCAGCGCCACCTACGAGTTTGTGTTGCCATGCCGCCCACTTGTTACATCCAGTGCGAGCTGAAAAGGCTATTTTTCCTTATGGATATATCCTGTGCCAGTTTATGTTGCTACGCCGCCCCATGTTACATCCTGTACAAGTTTATGTTGCTACGCCAACAACTGGTTACATTCTGTACGAGTTTGTGCTGCAACGCTGTTAACTGGTTACATCGTGTACGAGTTTCAGTTGCTACGATGCCCACTAACCTAACCTGAACATGTTTGTGTCGCGACATCTCCTATTGGTTACATCTTCAACGAGTTTATGTTGCTGCGCCGGCAACTGGTGAAATCCTGCTCGAGTTTGTGTTGCTCCATTGCAAACTGGTTAAAGGTGCACTAAATTTCGCGTCATCGAAATTCTGTATACAATTTATATAGGTGGAATAGAGTCCCTTTAATAACATTGCAGTCATTTATAGCGTCAAAATAGTCTAATATAATTTCTGGACCGTATTAATAATAATTTCCATCTGAAGAAATTTGCACGAATAACCAGCGTTTTGAAGGAGAATAACATTTTGCCATTCTGCTTGTGTGAACACGTTCTTGTACTATTACTACTCAGCGCCAACTCTCCGAGCTGGTCAAATTCCATAGAACAGGGGATTGTTGGTATACAATAGTTTGGTTTCCTAACAATATATACATTTTGCTCATTCGCGTGATCATTAAATTACTTGGATAAGCAGTCGCATTCAGCTTTCGAACTTAGACGCGTCAATCATTTTTGTTTAACAATAACACTAATCCAGCAAAACGAAGAGGTGAAAGTTTCAAAGTCTAGTGCACCTTTAAATTCTGCCCGAATTTGTTTTGCTTCATCGCTCACTGGTCACATGGTGTGCGAGTTTTCTTTTCTACCCTTCCCAATGAGTACATCCTGTAAGAGTTTGTGTTCCACTGCCGCCCACTGGTTGCATCCTGAACCAGTTTGTGTTGCTAAGCCGCCTATTTATTAGATCCTGCTCAAGTTTGTGTTGCTATGCTGCCCACTGGTTGCATCCTGCTCGAGTTTGTGTTGCAAAGCCGCCCAATTTTTGAATTCGGATCGAGTTTGTGTTGCTAAAGCTGCTCAGTGGTCACACTTTGTACGAGTTTGTGTTGCTACGTCACTCACTATGTATCAATATGTACAAGTTTGGGTTGTTGGACCACCCACTGGTTACATTATGTACAGGTTTGCATTCTACATCGCCCACTGGTTACATCTTCGACGAGTTTGTATTGCTACGCCGCCATTTTGTTACTTCCAGTAAGGCCTTGCGTTGCTTCGCCGCTCCCTGGTTCCATCCTGAATGAGTCTGTAATTATGCGTCGCTAGCTGGTTACATCCTGCCCGAGTTTGTGTTACTACGCCACCCACTGGTGATATCCTGATCAAATTTGAGCTCCTAAGCCGCCCACTGTTTACGTCCTGTTTGTGCTGCTACGCCTCCCAATGGTCACATCCGACACGCGCACATTGCCAGTTCAACGACGGATTACGTTGTACAATACAAGCTTGTGTTGCTATACTTCCTTCTGCTTACAACTTCAACGAGTTCGAGCTGTTACGTCGCCCACTGATTACATCCTGTAAGAGTTTGTGTTGAGGTGCATTCCACTGGTTAAATGTTGTATGAGTTTGTTTTGCTACGCATGCACCGGTTTCATTCTGTATCAGTTAGTGTTGCAAAGCCGCCCATTTATAACATCCTGTACTATTGTGTTGCTACTCCGCCCACTGGTTACATCCTGCGGATGATTGTGCTGCTGTGACACACACTGTATACAACCTGTAAATTTGTGTTGCTACGCTGCTCATGGCAGCATTATGTACGATTTTGTATCAGTTACGCCGCTCGCTGATTACGTCGTGTACAAGTTTGTGTTGTTGCGCCACCCACTGGATACGTCTCGTACGGCTTGTGCTGCTACGTCGCCCTCTGGTTACATCTTGTACGAGCTAGATTTGCTACGTCACCCTCTGGCCTCATCCTGTATGAGTTTGTGTGGCTACGCCGCCTCTTGGCCCCATCCAGTGGTACAGTGTTACTGTACCACTCACTGACCCTATTCTGTAGGAGTGTGTGTGGCTGCGCCGCCTCCTGGCCTCATCATGTACGAGTTTGTGTAGTTAAGCCGCCTCCTGGCCCCATCTTGTAAGAGTTTGTGTTGCTACGTCGCATACTGGCCACAGTATGCGACGTAGCAACTGTATCCCGTATTCGTACAGGATACTGGCCACAGTATCCTGCATGAATTTGTGTGGCTACGCCGCCTCCTGGCCACATCCTGTACGAGTTTGTGTGACTACGTCGCACACTGGCCACATCCTGTACGGATTTGTGTGGTTACGCCGCCTCCTGGCCCCATCATGTACGAGTTTGTGTTGCTTCGTGGCATACTGGCCACATCCTGTACAAGTTTGTGTTGCTATTTCGCACGCTGGCCACATCCTGAATGAGTTTGTGTTCCTACGATGCATACTAGATACGTCGATTTAAGTCCGTGTTGCTACGACGCCCACAAGGTGACATCCTCTACGAGTTGTACTGTCACGCCACCCACTAGGTAACATCCTTTACGAGTTGTTCTGCCACACCGTTCACTAGGTAACATCCTCTATGAGTTGTACAGGCACGCCAGTCACTAGGTAACATCCTCAACGAGTTGTACTGTCACGCCGCCCACTGGTTATATCCTGTACGAGTTGTACTATCACGCCGCCCACTAAGTAGCATCCACTCCGGGTTGTACTGTCACGCCGCCCACTAGGTAACATCCTCTTCGAGTTGTACTGTCACACCGCCCACTAGGTAACATTCTCTACGAGTTGTACGGTCACGCCGTCCACTAGGCAACATCCTCTACGAGTTGTACTGTCACGCTACCCACTCGGTAACATCCTCGACGAGTTGTACTGCCACGCCACCCACTAGATAGCATCCTCTACGAGTTGTACTGTCACGCCAACCACTAGGTAACATCCTGTACGAGTTGTTCTGTAACGCCGCCCACTGGTTACATCCTCTACGAGTTGTACTTTCACGCCGCCCAATATGTAACATCCTCTATGAGTTATACTGTCACGCCGCCCACTGGTTACATACTCTACGAGTTGTACTGTCACGCCGCCCACTGGTTACATCATCCACGAGTTCTACTGTCACGCCGCCCACTGTTTACATCCTCTACGAGTTGTACTGTCACGCCGTCCACTAGGTAACATCCTCTACGAGTTGTACTGCCACGTCATCCACTAGGTAACTTCCTCTACGAGTTGTACTGTCACGCCACCCACTAGGTAACATCCTCTACGAGTTGTACTGTCACGCCGCCCACTGGTTACATCATCTACGAGTTGTTCTGTCAAGCCGTCCACTAGGTAACACCCTCTACGAGTTGTACTGTCACGCCGCCCAATAGGTAACATCCTCTATGAGTTGTACTGTCGCGCCGCCCACTGGTTACATCCTGTACGAGTTGTACTGTTACGCCGCCCACTGGTTACATCCTCTACGAGTTGTACTGTCACGCCGCCCACTAGGAAACATCCTTCACTAGTTGTACTGTCACGCCGCCCACTAGGTAACTGCCTCTACGAGTTGTACTGTTATACCGCCCACGGGTTACATCATCCACGAGTTCTACTGTCACGCCGCCCAATGGTTACATCCTCTAGGAGTTGTACTGTCACGCCGCCATTGGTTACATTATCTACGAGTTGTACTGTCACCCCGCTCACTGGTTACATCCTCTACGAGTTTTACTGTCACGCCGCCGAATATGTTACATCCCCTATGAGTTGTACTGTCATGCCGCCCACTGGTTACATCCTCTACGAGTTGAACTGTCACGTCGCCCACTAGGTAACTTCCTCTACCAGTTGTACTGCCACGCTATCCACTAGGTAACATCTTCTACGAGTTGTACTGTCACGTCACCCACTAGGTAACATCCTCTATGAGTTGTACTGTCACGCCGCCCACTGTTTACATCATCTACAAGTTGTTCTGTCACGCCTTCCACTAGGTAACATCCCCTACGAGTTGTACTGTCACGCCGCCCAATAGGTAACATCCTCTATGAGTTGTACTGTCAAGCCGCCCACTGGTTGCATCATCTACGAGTTGTACTGTCACGACGTCCACTGGTTGCATCCTCTCCGAGTTGTACTGTCACTCCGCCCACTGGTTACATCCTCTACGAGTTGTACTGTCACACCACCCACTGGCTACATCATCTTCGAGTTGTACTGTCACGCCGCCCACTGGTTACATCCTCTACGAGTTGTACTGTCACGCCGCCCATTAGGTAACATCCTCTATGAGTTGTACCATCACGCCGCCCACTGGTTACATCCTCTACGAGTTGTACTGTTACGCCGCCTATTGGTTACATCCTCTACGAGTTGTACTGTCGTGCCGCCCACTAAGAAACATCCTTCACTAGTTGTACTGTCACGCCGCCCACGGGGGAACATCCTCTACGAGTTGTACTGTCACGCCACCCACTAGGTACCATACTCTACGAGTTGTACTCTCACGCCATCCACTAGGTAACATCCTCTACGAGTTGTACTGTTACGCCGCCCACTGGTTACATACTATACGAGTTGAACGGTCACACCGCCCACTGGTTACATCCCCTACGAGTTGTACTGTCATGCCGTCCACTGGTTATATCCTCTACGAGTTGTACTGCCACGCCGCCCACTAGTTACATCCTCTACCGCCCACTAGGTTACATCCTCGACGAGTTGTACTGCCACACCGCCCACTGGTTACATCCTCTTTGAGTTGTACTGTCACGCCGTCCACTATGTAACAACCTCTACGAGTTGTTCTGTCACGCCGCCCACTGGTTACATCCTCTTCGAGTTGTACTGTCAGGCCCCCCACTAGGTAGCATCCTCTACGAGTTGTACTGTCCCGCCGCCCACTAGGTCACATCCTCTACGAGTTGTACTGTCACGCCGCCCATTAGGTAACATCCTCTACGAGTTGTACTGTCACGCCGCCCTCTGGTTACACCCTCAACGAGTTGTTCTGTCACACCGCCCACTGGTTACATCTTTTACGAGTTGTTCTGTCTCTCTGCCCACTGGTTACATCCTTTACGAGTTGTACTGCCACGCCGCCCACTGGTTATATTCTCTACGAGTTGTACTGTCACGCCGCACACTGGTTACATCCTCAACGAGTTGTACTAACACGCCGCTCACTGGTTACATCCTCTACGAGTTGTGCTGCCACGCCGCCCACTGGTTACATCCTTTACGAGTTGTACTGCCATGCCGTTCACTGGTTACATCCTCTAGGAGTTGTACTGTCACGCCGCCATTGGTTACATCATCTACGAGTTGTACTGTTGCACCGCCCAATATGTAACATCCCCTATGAGTTGTACTGTCACGCCGCCCACTGGTTACATCCTCTACGAGTAGTACTGTCACGCCGCCCACTGGTTACATCCTCTACGAGTAGTACTGTCACGCCGCCCACTGGTTACATCCTCTACGAGTAGTACTGTCACGCCGCCAAATATGTAACATCCCCTATGAGTTGTACTGTCACGCCGCCCACTGGTTACATCCTCTACGAGTGGTACTGTCACGCCGCCCACTGGTTACATCCTCTACGAGTTGTACTGTCACGCAGCCCACTAGGAAACATCCTTTACTAGTTGTACTGTCACGCCGCCCACTAGGGAGTATCCTCAACGAGTTGTACTGTCACGTCGCCCACTAGGTGACATCCTCTACGAGTTGTACTGTCACGCCGCCCACTAGGTAACATCCTCTTCGAGTTGTACTGTCACACCGCCCACTAGGTAACATTCTCTACGAGTTGTACGGTCACGCCGTCCACTAGGCAACATCCTCTATGAGTTGTACTGTTATGCCGCCCACTGGTTACACCATCCACGAGTTCTACTGTCACGCCGCCCCATGGTTACATCCTCTAGGAGTTGTACTGTCACGCCGCCCAATATGTAACATCCTCTATGAGTTATACTGTCATGCCGCCCACTGGTTACATATTCTACGAATTGAATTGTCAGGTCGCCCACTGGTTACATCATCTACGAGTTGTACTGTCACGCCGCCCACTGGTTAAATCCTCTAGGAGTTGTACAGTCACGCCGCCCACTGGTTGCATCCTTTATGAGTTGTACTGTCATGCCGCCCACTGGTTACATCATCTACGAGTTGTACTGTCACGCCGCCCACTGGTTAAATCCTCTAGGAGTTGTACAGTCACGCCGCCCACTGGTTGCATCCTTTATGAGTTGTACTGTCATGCCGCCCACTGGTTACATCATCTACGAGTTGTACTGTCACGCCGCCCACTGGTTAAATCCTCTAGGAGTTGTACAGTCACGCCGCCCACTGGTTGCATCCTTTATGAGTTGTACTGTCA
>SDVV010005052.1:0-19562 GCA_016164225.1 Gammarus roeselii | reverse complement strand
ATATTTAGTCTAGGGGAGGTAATTTGATAGAATGTTTAGAGGACAAATAATAGTTGTTACCCACTGAAAATGTTATACGAAATATATGTTATATGAATATATGATTCGAATAATTTTCAGACTTGCATGAAAAAGTTCGCATTGAAACTCAAGTACGCACAGAATGTGTTAGTATTTTCATCATTAGTTTGTGAAAAAATCTCGTTTCCTTGATTATAAACTATGTTATGATCAGCCTCCGTTAACAGCTGCGTAGTGTGTGCCCTAGACACAGTGTAGGCCTAAGGCCTGTTAACCCTAGCTTAAGTTACACGAAGAAATCCCTTGCCTTGCATATTTTTAATTCCCCTACGATGTTTGTTTAGAGAAACAGGTGGTCCCTCATATGGATTACATGAAGTGGGAGACGTTGACGAGAAGAAGGCAATTAGATCATCCTGGTAAACTTGACAATTCAGCATTGTGTAACCGGTATCCAATAATGTAGGAGGGTAGTGTTGAACTCAGGGCTATCGTAAATTGCAACAAAGGATGGGAGAAGCCAACAAAATTCGTTAACGACCTAAATTGTAAGTAAACCAATGAGGTCAGGGTATTAGGACGCCCCGCCTCTTTAGATGGTCCAAAAAGGTGAATGGTCCTCTTATTGGAGGATTACTTCATACACATAAACAAGGCCCGCCCACATTTATTTCAGGACAGTACTAAAAGGGCAGAGCGCAGACAGACTCCATCAGCGGACGCCATCGGGCTGAGGGCGCTTACGCTACGCTATACACTCATACTAAATCCCTTTTTGCTGTACTTTTACACTGTTGTTCCGTTGTGTCCGTTATTACAATCAATGTTCAGTGCTGTATTGAGAGAGTAACTTCTGTATAGTTACTTTGTTTTATTCAAAATAATATTATAAAACCACTGTTTAATCAGTCCTACCTTGCATTTTACCTGATTATGACAACTTAAAAAGTTTTACCATAACATTAACATTGGTGGTTCAGCGGTGAGAGATATTGAAGCAAACAAAAATTAAATCAATCACTTCTTGCAAACAAATTAAAATCATCACTTTACACTTCAAAACAAAATGCTTTAGCCCCTTACACGCGCCTTCTTGAGACACTCGACCCCTTGCCTCCCCTCCCTCGAGCTACTAACTACCAAAAAAGAAAAAGGCAACAATGAGGGAAGAACGAGAGACACCCTCTGTGGTCAACACCATCACAGCAGGGAGGCGACCAAAGACACGAGCCAGCCTGCCTGCCCGAATCCTGACAGAGCATTCAGGCAAACGCGAACGTAGAGCACGGCAATCTGTCGATCCTGGCAGGCCGAAAGGACAGCTGCATCCGAGGAATAAACTTCCTAAGACAAGATGGACTGAAACTAAATGGACACGAACAGCTGGCGAACAGGATTAAACGTGACGCATAGAGAACCAGGGGCCCGTTCAAATCACCACTTAATATCTCGAGAAAAACAAAAACAAAGAACTCTAAGTAATCTTACTAATTCTAAGAAGTGAATCAAGAAGCCCTTCAAATCAAGTGTGATATATCGCGATAGACCGTCCCCCTTAAAAAGTGAAATTAGAGAGTTCGTTAAAATAAAAGCAATTACAGTTCCTCACAAAACTTTTTAATATATCTGTTCTTGAATTCATCAGCAAATTAGTCCAAAATTAGTTTTGAAGAGAATTTAAGTGAATGCGCGTTAGCTAATCGACCTGTTTTTCTAGCACCATTCATCGGAATTTTCGTCATGCAAAATAATTCAAGAAAAGTGAATCGCGGTGACGTGAAGCGAATCCTGATATATAGAAAAAAGTATATAATCATTATCAAAAAATTGAAAAATATGTCAGCGAATAGAAAAAAAATAAAAAAAATAAAACAAGAAAATTTATTCATGTAGATAATTATTAAGATAGACCTTAATTCACCGGTGTTGTACATAAGTTCCCTTTGTAGTATATAAGCAAGTTTTGTGTCACTTGAACGTAGACAACTGGCGATGGAATTTATCAGAGGTAAAAATAATACGATTTCGTGATTAGATCATTCGCCCAATAATTATTTTATGTCCCGTTTTGCTGCAAAGTACATACAGTGTCATGTTTTTCCTTTTAAAATCTTCGTGTGCAATAGTTACAAATTTATATGACCAACTGGTCATGTGTCATGTCCATTGAGCTCTCATAAATTTCAATAACACTTCATGTAAAGTCGATTTCGTGATTAGGTCATTCACCGAATAATTATTGTATGTCCCGTTTCGCGGCAAAGTACATACAGTGTCATGTGTTTCCATTTCAAATCTTCGTGTACAATAGTTACAAATCTGTATGACCAACTGGTCATGTGACATGTCCAATGAGCCCTCATAAATTTCAATAATTCATTTACAGTTGATTTTGAGTGTGTCAATAAATTGTCGTGCTGCATTCAAGTCTTGGTAGAAATGCAGTATCCTATTTCCGGTAATTACAGTCCAATTTAAAAAATTTTTTATGACAAATTGGTTAGGTGACACGTTTAAATGTCCGATGTACGGTTATAAATTTCAATTTTATTTCATGCAAGGTACATTTCATGTGTTGTCGATAAAGTGTCGTGTAGCATTCAGGTCAGTATGCATTTGCAGAAAATTATAGTCCAAATGTCATGATAGTATTTTTTTTTATTTAAGTGTGAACACCACTGTCCGTAATGTTAAGACATGTTCGTCGTAGGATGACAATTTGAAAAGTTTCACTATAACAACTATATCGATAGGTTTGCCGTATAAAACTTGACACGATATAATGTTCCTTACCCGAACATTCCACAACTTTTTGATGGCATGCCATTCCTTGATTGAAGCCAGGATTATACTCTATACGCGTTGAGTATTATTCTGCTTCATTTTGTAACGGGACTAGCTTCCGCTACCGTTACTCACATATTTGAATAAAGTGTGACAATAACAATAATATTATCAATTATCTTTATTGTGGCACTCGATGGTACAATAATGTATAGTTTTTAACGCCTCCAAGTATTTAGTAACGCATTCATTTATTTATAAATATTTACTGATAGCATAAGCACTGAAGGGGCATCACTAAGAAAAATTCCTGCGGTTCATAATATACTTTTGTCATTATTCAATAATTAATTGATGTATAAGTATAAATGAAAACGAGTACTAAGCGACTAGTATAAATTTAGTGGAGCTTCTCATAGTAATATTGACATATATGTTAGTATATGTTATGTCACTTTGTTAGTAGTAGTATTCTTACTACTTCTACTACCATTACTAGTAATGTATCTCATGCGATATCACTGGCTGCTACTGGTTATTATTTATTCAAGTCGAACCAAAACTGCAGCCAGCGTTCTGCTCATCATACAGCGATGAGTTCATTTTGATGGAAAAATAACTCGATGATTGCCTGCCAACTGTTCAAAAGAAGGTGATGTCACGTGCCGGTGCAGAAGATCATGAAGGCATTTCGTTTTCTCTCTGACGGAGGCAGAAGTGCTGCTCCTTCATAGTGCTTGTGTTACAGATAGTCACTTCTATTATCTTATAATATGGTTTGTAATTTTATCTTATCTTTGTCTCTTACAGTCTATTATAGTCCATTATGACCTGATATAATTTTTATGGTAAAAAAGACATTTTATGAAATGGTGTTCTGTGTTACGATACAATATGCTTTTTAATCATCGAAATAGTTTGATATTGTTGCTATGATCTGATATGGCCTGATATGGTTTATAAAGGCTGGTATGGTCCGATTAGGCTTCTGTGATCTGACATGTACGTCTAACAGGATTTGTTTATGGCCTGATATGTTTTTGTTATATCAAGATATAACTTGGAAATTTTTTATTTGACGTTGTTTGACCGTTATTTTGTGTGATATGGTCACATATAGCCCGATATGCGTATTAATGCCTGATAGGTGAGTGAGGGATGCAGCGATTTCTATACTTTGTCTCTCCAACTAATTATTTTATAAAACCTGCGCTGCAATTAACTTTTCTGTACCCAAACCAGACCAGAGCTCATTCTAAACTTTGTTTCTGAAGATTTACAGTGTCACAATCACGAACACTTACCAGAAGGCATCGACATAATCTCACTCGTTTACAATAACGGTGAGATTTCTGAACATGAGTGCCCTGCGGGGGAGCGTGCATTAACTTGGCGTTGAGGCTCCAGTGGAACACAGAAACAACTATTACTTCTGAACAAATATTGTTTGATATGACGTAACACAACAACTGCGATTATCATTATTATTGTTAAATCAGTTTTTGATGAGTAAAATAGATCACAGCTCTTGAAATTAATCAAATATATTGTGTCCAAAGCTAGCAAGCTTTCTGTGAAGCCAATGAAATCGAATCGGTAATTATTTCTGGTTAATTTAGTAGTGCAGTCTAATCTGTCATAAGTAGCATCATTAAATTTTCCACAATTCTTTTCAATACTTAAATAAGGTTGGTTCACAATCGGATACTTGGTATCAAGATCAATCGAGTCTTATAAATTATTGTACAGGTTTATTGAATCAGCTAGGATCTAACTTTGAAGGAGTTAAAGGATACAAGAAGGTAATGCGAAGCTTCTTGAATTACTTAGGATTCCAGAGATATTGAACCAAAGTGAGGGCTACTCTACCCCATGAGGATAACCAGGTGGAAATCTGGCACTATTTAGTGAGTAATGATAACTAATCTAAGTCGCTTTTCATGTAATGAAACTGGAAACGAGATGATTCAGTTAAGTTCATTCAATATTACATAAACAAAAAAAATTATAAGATAATAAGCTTTGAGGGATACAGAGCTTGCAGTCTCCGTGTAGGGCAGTCCTTAACGTATTACTCTGATATGCAACATATGTGCTTTGCTAGAAGTTCATCCAGCACGCGGCCCATGACCACCACACTCTGGAACTTGGTCTGCTGGCCTTTTCGAGGCTCTCCTGGCATAGGGACGTAGTCGTTCATGTCGTCATCATAGGAATGGGAGAGCCTAAACATACCAGAGTAGTCCGCTTGCCTCGCGCAGGTCAAAATATTACATGCGGGCGGGTGGGAGACAAACTTTCTTTGTCAAATAAAGGAGACTGGTACTCTCAACAAACTGATAGACTGTCATACGTGGAATTTCTCATGCATAGTTTGATGATGTTGTTCCATTTGTCTGGACCTTGGGTGATGGGCCTCCTTCCAATACCATCAGCAGAAGAGGTCTCATCATGACTCATTCAAATTTTTAATTTATTACGTATAAGCTGCTTAATAGTCCGTATAGTTCTCACTTTTGTAGACCTCGGACTCACTCCCAGAAATACCGAGGCAGGCTCACTTCTCGTAGACCGAGTTAGAGTCAACTTCAACCTCAAGAATTATGGGGCAATCACGAATTTCTCTTATCTCATCATCCTTGATACCTACTTGTGTGTGCTGGTATGTAATTATAGTTTTGTGGTAGAGTTCTCTTTACTCTGCCTGGAAACATTATTTTTGATACGTTGGACTTCCTGTTTTACAGCTGCGATTGTGATTTCAGCTTGTGCCCATGCTTCATCGAAGAGTTTAAATAGATCAACGTCGAGAACAACAGATTTTGATAGCAAAACAACTAAATTTGAAACGTGAAAAAGCACGGGACAAGCCAAATCGAGCTGAAATTAAAGCTGAATTGAAAGCGTAAGTAAAATTCGTGGAAGGGAGATGCATGTCGGCAGCAAAATGCACATACAACTAAAACAAATGACGGGGACACAGGCTGAAGATCATATCGACGAATGTTCACTATTTTCAGTGTTGGTATTACAAATATTTAACTTTCGCTCATTAGTAACAGTTATGTTGTTGATTCAGTCTTATGGTGTTTCTGCAGAAGTTTTAAAATCCAATCTTCATGATTGCGGAGGCACACGATCATATTTCGCTGTGTCCGCCCTCGGCGACGTCATGGCTTTCATGAAAACGAGCAGTCGATCATCTGTACTGAGCGCAAGTGCCGTCCCTCAGTGGCAGAACACAAGGAAGTGGGCTGCGGGACCACAATGAGCAGAGAAAAGCGAAAACTAGTCGTTTAGATCAGGGGAGAGTTACCAAAAATAGTCACTGTAAATGATGCTTTGAAACAGAGTTCCACTGTTTATCAACATGCGAATGACGGACGATGTAAGTGTTCAATCCGCTGTTATATAGGAATATTTTTTTAAAAGCTCTTAACACAGTGGTTTATATTGTATCGAAAAAATTAACACGACTTTCAATCAGGTAGATAACTGCTAAATTCAAATGAAAATATACAATAAAAAAATCATCAAACAACATATAAAGTTGACATTGATATAAACTTCATAAATAACATGGATTCAACAGACCAATCGCACGACGCGTAGTGACCGTCACGAGATGAGGTGTTTTTGCAACAGACACGTGTACGAAAGTTTATAGCCAGGACAATGCACACTTTGCTTAACTTGATAGCAAATAATAACCCTAAGCAGACCTGGAACATCCTGGGAACATCGTGGCATAGAAGCAACAGAAAAAGTGAATTACCCGCGAAAACTCAGACGAAAGAGCAGAAATCATAACAAACGAGATTTTTTGAGCACACATAAGATGAGGTGATTGATGAACGAAGTAAAGTCACGTCAGGTAAAAATGAGGCATGAGAATGAGAAGAGCCAATTTGACACACCACCGTCCTTCAATGATTTACTTTCTTTGCAGGAGACGTGGTCACCCATGCCAGTAAGCAAAACAGAAATTGTCTCTGCCATTATACGTTGTCTCTGCCATTATAAAACAGAAATTATCTCTGCCATTATATGACGCTGTAGTACCTAGAACCAAAGTTCCTAATAATGCTGCCCATACCTCCAGCTGCTCATCATTAAAGCGATCCATAAACAGAACTGCCTATCACTAATCGTTTTGTTTGAGGTTTCTAAAGCATTTACGGTTTAAAACTTTCGCAACCAAACATTCAAATCTCATGGTTTGAAATCTACCCCAGTCAACTGTCTTAACTATTATGATAAACAGAGAGATTATATATTATCCATAACCTGTAAATTTAACTGACCCACACGGAACGATTTTTGGACCAGTTATTTCCTCCTGTTTGTAAATTAAATAAATTGTAAAAGTTCTACTGTCAACGTAATGAAAGACAATATAGGATGATGATATTCCAATGCTGTTCTTTCGACCGGCAAAGAGCCAAAGGAAGGAAGTGCTGAAGATACATGAGCTGATGACATACATCTTGCGTTTAAAAGACGTTACAGGTATATGGTTTATGAAGAGATAGTTTAAAAAAATCTGTCGCTGATGCACACGTAGGATAGCAAACTTCTGGTATGCACATGGGCCAAAGGCTTCCTATAACAGATTTTTTGTTCATGAGAGACATAATCTACTTGTTAGACGAAAGGAAGTGCGCTATTGAACTGTCGCAGTCTCACAAGAAATTTTGCTAAATAGTATTGAACAAACACATTGCCTTCACCTCGGTTATTGACAGTTTTTAGAGTGCCTGCTCAAAATGAGGTTCAACGAGTAGGGATAAGCACTGCAAACTGTAGCATGCGAATAATCCTGATTAATATCTCAATAAGAATGTATGCGGTGCAGTGACGCACTGCAAGTTGTATTAGGTGTATCGTAAATTATGGGCCTAAGGTTGTATGCGTTAGAGCAACGCGCTTCAGGCTGTATAAAACGTACTGATGATCATTTGTTTAAGGTTGTCGGCGTTGAGCGGCGCACTTCAAGCTGAATGAAGAGTATGTTGACTATGTCCTTTAGGTTCTAAGCATTAGAACAACCCGTTCAATTTGTATGAAGTGTAATGATGACTATTAGAATGAGGTTGTATGCGCTAGCGAATCACTTCACGTCTAACAAGTGCATTGTTGATCATGGTAGGAATAGTACCCGACATTGGTTTACTAGCGAAATTAAATTGTTTTACAGTTAGTCTATAGCAGAAAGCATATCATACTCTTCACCCGCGTAATTTACCTCTATAAATTAGTTGTTACGATGTTATAACTGTATATAGCTTCATGATCAATCTGATAATCACATTTTTGCAGCGTAACAAAAATATAGCGAGAAGTAATCGCTTACTATTTTATGTTAATTTA
This sequence comes from Gammarus roeselii, assembly GCA_016164225.1. Taxonomy (NCBI): domain Eukaryota; kingdom Metazoa; phylum Arthropoda; class Malacostraca; order Amphipoda; family Gammaridae; genus Gammarus; species Gammarus roeselii. The sequence goes on along the minus strand of SDVV010005052.1, from coordinate 11,387 downwards.
AAATCGTCAACAAATTTTCTTTCGCTACTGTACCTGCTCATTTCAAAGCGGTGTCTAGCATTGACACCGGTCACCAATTTGTTGAAAGAAGAATGGAACAGAGACACTTTAGGATCAACATTGTCTCTCGGTGACTTTCTCCACAGGTGCTGATTAGCTTTGTTCCGAGAATCATCGGTAATATTTTTTCTCTATTTATGCCTTTCTTGAACCTATACTACAGAGACCACACAAAAACTTGATGCTCTCAATGACGTTATACTTCACAGCTAACCTCCATAATATAAGAAGGTAACCTTGATGTTGAAACCTTCTGGGAAGATGGACTAACGCAGCCCTAGTGTTATGGATACTCTGTGGAACCAAGTGTTGTACGTGACAAAGCTTACGCCTGAGTCATTTTACGACGAGGTTGAAGGCAGTTATTGTACGTATGGAGACATGATCTCTTGGGCGAATAATTAAACATTTTGATAATTTGGGCACCAGCTCTGACAACATTAATGATAAATTTGAACTCCCGATGTAGACAAGCCTAAATACCCGGCATTAGGTCTCCATTGGACATATGATTGAACAAAAATGTTCCTTCCAGTTGTAAAAACATATTTAAATGCATGATCTAGTCAGCCGCAGTGTATTGAAAGAACCCACAGATCATTTTTTAATCATTGCATCTATTGGCGTCTTCAAACATTCCATTCCCACTCGCATAACATGCGAGTCACCCTGAAAGCACAATTTGATAGTAATTAAAGCAGAAAGTACAATCGAGCGATATCATGGAAATTTTTCTAAAAAGTGGACTCTCAGAATGTTATCTCATGGATACTATTGTAACCTTCGACACTTCGAAAGCAAACTCTATCATACAAATTATGTTGTCACTGTACGCAGTCTCTCTACCATTATTGAACAAAATCCGCACTTCACGATGCCGAAGGAGGCGGGGGCGGTCGCCACTCATGAGGTTCGGCAATATGAAGGCAAGAAAACACACTAACGTCTGAGGAGCGAGGTTTCATTATAGATCATTTTTTCTGTACATAAAATCAACCCAATGCCAATTAGGAACATTTCGGCAATGCGCCTACGTGTTTGCGATATTGCTATTGGCATCGTAGGTTGATGTTTTCGCTGTAGGAGGAGATCATATGGTTTTGATAATGCAGTTTACCACCGATCGAGTGAGCCATTCAACTAAACGATTTCATTTAATATACATATTGTAAGCCAGCTGATAAAATAAACAGCGTAAAAATGCTAGATGAGCACATAAGTGCACAAAACTGCATAAGAGGGCGCAATCGTACACGCGAAAACGCACACAAGTGCACATAAATATACAGGTGCGATCAAAAGGCACATAAGTTCTCGAAAGTGTGCAGAAGGGCACTGAAGTGCAGGTAAGTGCACAGTAAGACATATTCCAAATAATGGATCAGGTGCACCAAATTACATAGAAGAGCGCGAAAGTGCGAATAAGTTCACCACAGAGCACAAAATCACCCAGACAGCCCGAAGCGTCCAATGGTGTCAAAAGGGCGAATAAATGCGAAGTGCTGTTGAGTGCCCTGTATTATCAATCGTAATAAATCAGAAATAAAAATACGGAATCAATATTTTTCTTTGTTCATGCGAGGCTAAATGCAAAAGAACTTACACACTTTAGAATCCGCGTTGGAGGCTTGGTTCGATCTTTTAAACAAACCTACTACGAAAATATTTTTTCTGAACAAAAAAAAATCTCAAGCGAACATGGAAGGTAATCAAAAACCTACATAGACCACATTACAACAGATGTAACCAATCTTCAAAAAAAAACTTCCATGGCAATAACGAATACTCAGAAGATCAAGATAAAGCCAGCGTACTCAATTAATATTTGTGGAAGTCGGGAGGAATTATTGCCGATTGTATGAGTACCAATGAGAACACCCTTATCAAATATGTCTGGAATAACAATTTAGTTAATTCCTCCTAGTTTTCACCGGTGACTGCTTGAGACATTACCTCAAATATCTTATCTCAAAAAAAAAACATCTGGAAATATCAATAATTGTTCCATCAGCGTCATAAAGGAATAAACAAATGTATCATCTTCAATCCTAGCAAGTCCTTAATTCAAGGGAATTTTCCAACTTATTGAAAATCGCTAGAGTGACACCTATTGACCAAAATGGTGATACGACTAATACAGGAAATCAATTACCCATCTCAGTCCATATCTTATCCATCAAAATATTTGGAAAAATATTTCACCAACAACCATTCCATATCAGGCTTCGATTCCGTACATGAAAAATAGCTGCAACAACGTGAATGAATGCCAATAGATTCTGAATATTCAGATGGTATACTGTCGATGTTATTTTTCGAATGGCATTTTTTTGGCAACATATACCGACAAGAAGTTAGTGCTGTCTGTCTCATGAGTTCTATCCTTCGATTTTTTTTAAAGTGGTAAATTGAATTTACGCCTACACGAGAATAACATGCAGCTAGTTGTTTAGCCCTTATTTCAAATTCGGTTTGCAGTTGGCCACTTGTTAACATGATCCAGTTCGTTGTTAATGGAGGCAGTTAATTCATTCATAGCGTATGAAGGGTTGCAAGTCGATAAGGTACTATCATCAGCAATCAATGCTTAACTGAAAAAAACACGACGAGTGAACTATATCGTTTGTAATTATTATGAAAAGCAAGGGCTCAAAAATAGAACCTTGAAGAACAACATGACTAATATTGAGCATAGTGGATTGAATTCCGTTCACAGTAAATATAGCTTTCAGTTGGATAGACATGAAGTGAACCAATCACAAGCTATTCCTCGGAATCCATAAAACCTCAGTTTAGATGATATGATTAAATGATAAACACACTCAAACGACTTACGAAAGTCGAGAGATAGAGCAAATACACTGTAGTTTGAGTTTATGTTAGGATATAAGTACTGCAGATGAATAAATATAGCTTCAGTTGTATTTTAATTGGCCCTGAAGAGAAACTGGTTTTCAGGAAGGAAACTATTTACATTCAGGTAACGTATTAGTTATTTGTGAAATATTTCTCCAATTATTTTGATGAATCAAAGAAGGATTGAGATGGGTTGATAATTTCTTGTATCATTCTTATCACCATTTTGGTAAATGGGTGTCAATCAAGCGATTTTTATTGAGTTGGGAAATTTGAGGTAATTAATGCCTTGAGCGGTAACCGGTGAAAACTAGGAAGAATTTACAAAATTGTTATTCGATACATATTTTTTATGGGTGTTTTCAATGGTACTCATACTATCGGCAATAATTCTTCCCGACTTTCACAAACATTCATTGAGTATGCTAGCTTTATCTTGATCTTCTGAGTATTCGTAATTGGCAAGGATTTTTTTTAAAGGTTGGTTACATCCGTTGTTATGTGGTCTAGTTATGTTATTGATTACCTTCCATGTTCGTTTGAGATTTTTTTTTAGTCAGAAATAATATTTTCGTAGTAAGTTCGTTCAGAAGATCGAACCAAGCCTTTAACGCGGTTTCTAAATTGGGTGTGAATACTTTTTGCTTTGGCCCCGCATGAACAAAGAAAAATATTGATTCCGTGTTTTTATTTCTGATTTATTACGATCGATAATCCAGGGCAGTCAACAGCTCTTCGCATTTATTTGCACTTTTGGGCACCCTTGGGCGCTTCAGGCTTTTTGGGTATTTTTTGTGCTCTTTGATGAACTTATGTACACTTTCGCGCTCTTATGTTTAATTTGTGCACTTTGGTCCATTTGTGTGGCATATATGTCTTTCTGTGCACTTACGTGCACTTATGTGTTCTTTTGCGCACTTTCGAGTACCTATGTGCCTCTGATCACTCTTGTATATTTATGAGCACTTGTGTGCGTTTTCGCGTGTAAGATTACGCCCTCCTAGGCACTTTTATGCATTCATGTGCTGAAGGGCATTTTTATGCACTATCTTTACTATTGTGCACTTTTGTGCACTTCTGTGTACCGTTGTGTATTTTCACGCACTTTTCTGCATTTATTGTGCACTTTCATGCACTTTTCTGCACTAATGAGCACTTCTGTGAACTTTCGAGCACTTTTCCTGTCCTCCCATGTTGTGTTTGCACGTGTGTGCATTTATGTGCATGCCTGTGCACTTGCGTTGACTTTTGTGCATCCTAGAGCATTTCGGTGCACTTTAGTGCACTTAGGGCACTTCTGGGCACTATGTGTACATCCGGACTTTCAGAGATACTTCGAATTTTCGGCCACGTATGAGCACTTTGAACATTTTTTAGCCAATTGGGCAAATTTTTGCCATGTTTTTTGTTTTTTATGTCTTTTAGTGCTGTTGTGTGCACTTTTGTGCATTCATTCAGCTTGTGTGCCGTTTTGTGCACTTCTGTGCAATCTTGTGCCCTGAAGTGCTTTATTTTATTTTTTTGTGCACTCCCATGCTCGTGTGTGCAGTTGTGTAATCTTTTTTAGCACAATCGTGCTTTTCTTGACTTTTGTGTATTCATGTGCACTTATGTTCATATTTGTATACTTTTGTGCCATTACGTACACTTGAGTGCACTTGTTTGCATTTTTGTGTACATTTTTGCACCAATTGTATGTATTTAGAGCATTTTTTTGCAAGTGCATATAGGCGCACAGTCTGCCCTTTTGTGTATTTTTGAGCAATTTGGGCGCTTTGCTGCACTCAGAACACTTCTGGGCCCTCGGCATTGTTGGATATTCATGAGCACTTTCAATCACCAATGGGCATTTATCGGCTCCCTCGGTTTTTGTTGGCTCTGTTGTGTACTGTTGTGCACTTCTATGTAGCTTTTCGCACTTCTCGCACTCAGGCAAACTTCTGCTCAATTTTGTGCGCTCGCGTGCTCTAGTGTTATTTTGTGCACTTCTACGAATTTTTGTGCCCTTTGCAGCACCGTTGTTCCATATCGTGCATTTTTGTGAGCTTTCGTGCACTTCTGTGATTTTCTGTGCATTTTTGTTCACTGTGGTACACATATGTGCTTTCTGCCCTTCTTATTGTTCTTGTGTACGTATGGAAACTTCTGTGCAGTTTTCTGCACTTGTGTTCTCCCATGTGCACTTATGTGCACTTCTGAGCTTCATATGCACTTACCAGCGTTAACGTGCATTTTTGTGCAGTTGTTTGCACGTTTTTGCACTTATATGCACTTGTACGCACGTGTGTGCCTTTTTTGAACACTCATGAAAGATTTATATGCACTCTAATTCATGAATCCTTTTTGTTCATTTTCAGTTGGCGGAGAAAAAAATGGGACGAACACCACATATATTGATGTAATTTTTCGAGGCGAGCTTAGTGACTTCTTCCTGAAGTCTATGAAGAGCTCTTTAGTGTACCGATATTATTTCGTTTTAATCCTAGATACAGGATCAGGTCTTTTAAGTAGCGTATACCTGTAAACTTAACTGAATACAAAAACATAATGTGTAGAATGTGTTTTCCCCCCGATTTCTTCGTTGGTTGATCAATATTCACGAGTGCATATTCATTTCTAATTGTATCATGTCTGGATATGATATATAGCTACCCATTCATATTTTTGACAGCCTCTTGTTGCTCTCCGCCTGTCACTGTAATTCATCCTGTTGACATCAGGCTCTTCAAAACGGAACTACGTTCACATGAATGAACTTTAGCTTCACGGTGAAGCTGAGTTCATGTGAAGGAAGCACTGTTAAATGAGTTATTCGCAAAAGAATAGCGAACATAATTCTTATATGTGACTCTTCTTCAGTTAGAGTGTCAGCTGGTTTCTAATATGTAAATCGATGAAATCGTTTAGTTAAAAGGCTCACTCGATCGGTGATAAATTGCATCATCAAAACCATATGATTCCCTTCTACAGCGAAAACATCAACCTACGATGCCAATGAGAATATCGCAAACATGAAGGCGCATCGCCGAAATGTTCCTAATAGGGATAGGGGTGGATTTTATATTTAGAATGAATGATCTATAATGAAACCTCGCTCTTCAGACGTTAGTGTTTATTCCACCCTTCATATTGCCGAGCCTCATGACCAGCGACCGCCTCCGCTTCTTTCAGCATCGTGAAGTGCAAATTTTGTTCAAAAACTGTCACTGCGTACAGTGACAACATCCATTGTATGATAGAGTTTTGTTTCATAGAGCCGAAGGTTACAATAGTTTACGTGAGATAACGATTTGCAAGTCCTTTTTCAGAGACATTTCCCATGTATTGCTCGTATGTACTTTCTGCTTTATTTACTATCAAATTGTTCTTTCAGGGTGACTCGCATGTTGTGCAAGTGGAAATGGAATGTTTGAAGACGCCAATCGATGAAATGATTAGGAAATGATCTGTGTGTTCTTTCAATACACTGCGGCTGACTAGATCATGCATTTAAATGTGTTTCTATACATGGAAGGAACATTTTTCTTCAATCATAAGTCTTGAGAACAGAACATCAATTAACGACAGTCAGAACGATCAATTACCGTTCAATAACTGAGGAAATCAATGGAGACCTTATGCCGGGTAATTTAGGCTTGTCCACATCGGGAGTTCGAATGTATCATTAATGTTGGCAGAACTGGTGTCCGAATTATTAAAATGATTAATTATTTGCCCAAGTGGTCATGTCTCCATACGTACAATAACTGCCTTCAACCTCGTCTTGAAATGATTCAGGCGCAAGCTTTGTCACATACAACACTTTGTTCCACAGAGTACCCATAACATTAGGGCTGGGTTAGTCCCTCTTCCCAGAAGGTTTCAACAGCAAGGTTTCCTGTTGATATTATGGAGGTTAGCATAACATCATCAAGTTTTTGTGTGTTATCTGTAGTAAAGGTCCAAGAAAGGCAACAATAGAGAAAAAATATTACCGATGATTCTCGGATCAACGCTAATCAGCACCTGTACAGAAAGTCACCGACAGACAATGTCGATCCTAAATTGTCTCTGTTTCATTCTTCTTTCAACCAATGGTGACCGTTGTCAATGCTAGACACCGTTTTGAAATGAGCAGGTACAGTAGCGAAAGAAAATTTGTTTACGATTTTGAATTAACAAAAAAATCAAGGGACTACTTCTCGTTTTATTTGTGTAACGCAGCAAAAATTTAATGAACAGATCAATTATGAAGCTATATACCGTTAAAATATCGTAACACCAAATTTTATAAAGGCAAATTACGCGGAGGAAGAGTATGATTTGCTTTCCGCTATAGACTAACCATAAAACAATTTAATTTCGGTACTGAACCAATGTCGGGTACTATTCCTACCGCGCTAGCACCATGATCAACAATGCACTAGTTAGACGTGAAGTGATTTACTAGCGCATACAACCTCAATCCAATAGTCATCATTACACTTTCAACAACTTGAACGATATGTTTTAATGCTTAGAACCTGAAGGACATAGTCAACATACACTTCATTCAGCTTGAAGGGCGCCGCTCAAACGCTGGCAAAATTTAACCATTGATCATCATACGTTGTATACAGCCTGAAATGCGTAGCTCTAACGCATACAACCTTAAGCCCATAGTTTACGATACACTTAATACAACTTGTAGTGCGTCGCTGCACCGAATACAACTTTATTAATATAATAATCAGGAATATTCATATGCTACAGTTTTCAGTGCGTTATCCTCACGCTTTGAACCTCAACTTCAGCAGGCAATAACCGAGGTTAAGGCAATGTGTTTTTTTTTCAATACTAATTAGCAAAATTTCTTGTGAAACTTCGACAGATTAATAGCGCAGTTCCTTTCGTCTAACAAGTAGATTGTGTCACTCATGAACAAAATTTCTGTTATAGGAAGCAATTGACTCATGTGCGTACCAGAAGAGTGCTATCCTCCGTGTGCCTAAAAGACAGAATTTGTTTGATCTATCTCTTCATATACCAAATACCTGTAAAGTCTTTTAAAAGCGAGATGTATGTCATCAGCTCATGCATCTTCAGCACTTCTTTCATTCAGCTATTTGCCAGTCGAATGAACAGCAGTGGAACATCATCATCCTATATCGTCATATTTTGCGTTGTCAGTGGAATTTTCACAATTTATTTAACTTACAATCAGGAGGAGAGAACTGGTCAAGGAATCGTTCCGTGTGGGTCAGCTTAACTTACAGGTCACGGAGAATATATAATTTATCTTTTTATTATAATAGTTTGGATAGTTGACTGGGGTGGCTTTCAAACCAGGAGGTTTGAATGTTCAGTTGCAAGAGTTTTTAAACCGCAGATGCCCTAGAAAACCCCAACAAAACGACTAGAGTTAGGCAGTCCTTGTCAATAGCTTTGTAGACGAGTTCGGAGGTTTTGATTACCACGTCTTAAGTAACCGTTATTGAGGGTTTTATCCTCTGAGTAGTCCACGAGCTGACGTGAAATAATTCATTCCAAGACTTTTGAAAGTTGCAGGTATCAATCTTATTGGTCTATTATTAGAGTGATCATTCTTCTCCCTTTTTCATGGATCGCTTTAATGATGAGCAGCTGGAGGTATGGGCAGCATTGTTATTTATTTTGGTTCAAGGTACTACAGCATCATGTCATCGTGCCCACATGAGTTTGTGTTTTTGAACGTATAGAAGCATGGACAATTTCTGCTCTGCTTGCAAGCTTGGGTGACCAAGTCTCCTGAAAAGAAAGTAAATCATTGAAGGACGGTGGTGTGTCAGGTTGGATCTTCTCTTTCCCAGGCCCCATTTATACCTGGCGTGACCTTAATTTGTTCACCAATCCCCTCATCTTATGTGTGTTCAGCTATTTCATCTGAGTTTTCGTAGGTGATTGACCTTTTCTGTTGCTTGTATAGCACGATGTTCCCCAGGATGTTCCATGTCTGCTTAGGGTTATTGTTTGCTCTCTAGTTAAGCAAAGTGTTTCAATTTTTAATGTTTAGCAGTTTGCTACCTGATTGACAGGCGTGTTAATTTCGTCGTAACAATATATACCACGATGTCAAGAGCTTTAAAAAAAAATATGTTTAACAGCGGATTGAACACGTACGGATGGAACTTTGTTTGACAGCACTTTTACAGTGAATATTTCTAGTAACTCACTCTGTTCTGAACGACTGTTTTTTCACTTTTCTTTGTTCATTGTGGTCCAGCTGCCGATTTCCTCATGGTCTGCTCCTGAGGGACGGCACTTGGGCTCAGTACAGATGATCGACTGATCATATTTATTCAAGCACAGACGTCGCCGAGGGCTGACACAGAGAATTTTCATCGTGTGCCTCCGCGATCATATAGATTGGATTCTATAAGTTCTCCAGAAACACGATAAAGCTGTATCAACAACATGGGTGTTACCAATGAACTAAAATAATATATATGTCATACTAACAGTTAAAAGAAGTGAACAGCCATCAATATGATCTCAGCCAGTCTCCCCGCTTATGTTTTGTTGTTTGTGCATCTTGCTGCCGACGTGCATCCCTCGACGTCGATCTATATAAATTCTTCAATGAAACATGAGCACAAGCTGAAATCACAATTGCAGCTGTAAAACATGTAGTCGAACGTATCAAAAATAATGTTGCCAGGCAGAGTAAGGAGAATTTCACCACTAGAACTACAATTACAGACCTACACACACGCGTAGAGATCATGGATAGTTAGCTAAGAGAAATTCGTGATCGCTCAATATTCTCGAGGCTTAGGTTGACTCTAACTCATCCTACAAGAAGTGAGACTGCCTCAGCATCTCTGGTTAGGCGCCCGAGGTCTCCAGAAGTGATACTGTACGGACTATTGAGCAGCTTATATGTAATAAATTTAGAATTTTAATGAGTCCTGATGACACCTCTTCTGCTGATGGTATTAGAAGGGAGCCCATCACCGAGCCACACCACCAAACAATGCAGAAGAAATTCCACATATGACATTCTATCAGTTTGTAGAGAGTTCAAATCTCATTTATTCGCCACAAAAGTTTGTCTCCCACCCGCCCGCAAGCAATGTTTTGACCTGCGCGAGGCCAGCGAACCACTTGGGCATGTTTAGGCTCCCCCGGTCATATGATGACAACGTGAATGCCTACGTGCCAATGGAAGGAGAGCCTCGAAAATGCCAGAATACTAAGTTCCGGCGTGTTGTGGTAATGAGCCGGTGCGTGCTGGATGAACTTGTAATAGAGCATATTTGTTGCACATCAGAGTTAAGGGCAGGCCAATACGCGAACTGGAAGCTCTGTTTCTCACAATTCTTTTTTTTCCTCTTTTCTTGTAATGTTGAATGAACTTTACTGATTCATCTCGTTTCCAGTTTCACCGCATGAAAAACAACTTAGGTTCGTTGTCAATACTCACAAAATAGAACGTATCGGGATGTTTTTCTTTTGCTCATGTTGCTGAGAGCCCTAACTGGTTCATACAGCTGTTAATCCTGCTAAACATGGAAGGTTATGGAATTTCACTGACAATATTGACTTAACACTACTCAATACTAATTAAACCAAAAAAAAATCACGTTCATTATCTGTGTACCACTACTCATTTTATCTCATTCATTTTCACAATTAACAGAAATTGATGTAATAAATCATTTGAACCAGATTTCTACATGGTTATCCTCATGGTGTAGAGGAGCGGGGGCGCTCACTTTGGTTCAATATCTCCGTGGAATCTTAATTAATTCATGAAGCTTCGCATTAATCTCTTGTACCTCTACCTTTTACACGTTCAGATTCTAGCAAATTCAATACAACTGTACAATAATTTATAAGACCCCATTGACCTTGAAAAAAAAACTGAACGTGATCCATCCTGATTTTAATACCGAAAAGAATAGTGAATATTGTAACGAAGTTTCTTTTAATAGATTAGGCTGCACTTCTAAAATAATCAGAAATATATTTATTTGATACACAAAAACATAAGTGCGAAATCAACAATCTGAGCAGTTTTTCTGCCCATGACGAGCCTGCCCTTACTTTCGTCTTCACGATCCACAATTGTCAATTATAATAATGCTGGTGTATTAGTGCGGGAGTTCCTAGTCGTGATTTTGTGGATGGTTGTTTTTTCTTCAGTCTGTGCTCGCTCGCACGTGCACGGACCATATGTAGTTTCCTGGGTTGACCTGAACTGCGTAGCTATAAAACCTTATGACGCGTCGCGGTTGGAGTTGATCTAATCCGTGAAACCATAGACATTGAACCAATTCCGACGATACTGTCTGTGCGCACTGTCGTGCGTGCATATTACTCCTAGAGTTCTGAGTGGTTGGAGGCGACTATTCATTTTGTCTGAGTCGTTACCATACCTGAATAAAGAAATTGTACCTCTACTAAACTAGACCGCGTAGCTGAAAACATTGTGTTGCGATGTGCTGAGCTGACTTTGTCCATGTAGCCGTAAG
>SDVV010005051.1:0-19562 GCA_016164225.1 Gammarus roeselii | reverse complement strand
CTGTGAGAGGCCGTCAGGTGAGCATTATAGCAGCGTTGGGCGTAGCTGTGAGAGGCCGTCAGGTGAGCATTATAGCAGCGTTGGGCGTAGCTGTGAGAGGCCGTCAGGTGAGCATTATAGCAGCGTTGGGCGTAGCTGTGAGAGGCCGTCAGGTGAGCATTATAGCAGCGTTGGGCGTAACTGTGAGACGCCGTCAGGTGAGCTTTATAGCAGCGTTGGGCGTAGCTGTGAGAGGCCGTCAGGTGAGCATTATAGCAGCGTTGGGCGTAGCTGTGACAGGCCGTCAGGTGAGCATTATAGCAGCGTTGGGCGTAGCTGTGTGAAGCCGTTAAACAAGTTGGCCGGGAAAGGCAGCTATTAGAGCAGATTTGCTGTTACTTAATGCCTTTTAACGATAACAAGTTTAATTAATTAGAACAAATTGTTCATATCTGTGTGTATGTCGTTAGTAGTGTGATCCTTATATTCTATTTGGTTCGATGCTTTAAATAGTTACATGTGTGCAAGCCGTGTAATTCTGGTTCGTGTGTACAAAATGACTGTGTGCAGGCCGTGTAATTCTGGTTTGTGTGTACAAAATGACTGTGTGCAGGCCGTGTTATTCTGGTTCGTGTGTACGAAATTACTGTGTGCAGGCCGTGTTATTCTGGTTCGTGTGTACGAAAAGATTGCGTGCAGGCCGTGTAACTCTGATTCGTGTGAACGAAATGACTGTGTATGACGTGTTATTCTGGTTCGCGTGTACGAAATTATTGTGTGTAGGCCGTGGTATTCTGGTTCGTGTGTACGAAATGACTGTGTGTAGGCGGGTAATTCTGGTTCGTGTGTACGAAATAACTGTATGCAGACTGTGTTATTCTGGTTCGCGTGTACGAAATGACTGTGTGTAGGCCGTGTAATTCTGGTTCGTGTGTACGAAAAGACTGCGTGCAGGCCGTGTAATACTGGTTCGTGTGTACGAAATGTCTGTGTAGGACGTGTTATTCTGGTTCGCGTGTTCGAAATTATTGTGTATAGGCCGTGTTATTCTGGTTCGTGTGAACGAAATGACTGTGTGTAGGCCGTTTAATTCTGATTCGTGTGTACGAAATGACTGTATGCAGGCCGTGTTATTCTGGTTCGCTTGTACGAAATGACTGTGTGTAGGCCGTGTAATTCTGGTTCGCGTGTACGAAATTACTGTGTGTAGGCCGTGTTATTTTGGTTCGTGTGTACGAAATGACTGTGTGCAGGCCGTGTTATTCTGGTTCGTGTGTACGAAATGACTGTATGCAGGCCGTGTAATTCTGTTTAAATTAATTCTGGTTCGCGTGTACGAAATTACTGTGTGTAGGACGTGTTATTCTGGTTTGTGTGTACGAAATGACTGTGTGTAGGCCGTGTTATTCTGGTTCGTGTGTACGAAGTGACTGTGTGTAGGCCATGTTATTCTGGTTCGTGTGTACGAAATGACTGTGTAGGCCGTGTTATTCTGGTTCGTGTGTACGAAATGACTGTATTCAAGTCCTGTTATTTGGAATCATGAACCTAAATTGCGAAAGGATGCAAGGTGCTACTGCATTCATCAGGGTATTAAGAGATTATCCTGCACTGTTTCATATATATGTGTCAACGGAAAACGGGGTTTTGATGTGTAATGTTATCTAGTCGATGTAAAATCTCATGTCGGTTATTTCGCTTGAATGTTTCCGACCTTTTCTAATTTTTATTGAATTAACGATCCCAAAATATCTATAATCCAATATTAATTTTTCCAGACTAAACTGTGTTTGTTCGGTTGTTTCAACGAATTTTACAAATTCAAATTTTGACAACGGGCTATTTTTAGTCCACCTGTATTACAACACGATGACGGTATATTTTTTTAGTCAATTAACGGTGTGCTGTCATTGATTCAATTATCCGTTGGTATAACAGTTTATATATTAGATTTTCTCAATAATTATGTACATATTTAATTGATAAAAACGCGAAGAAAAACTGTAATTTTGTCAGAGAAAAACCTATTCTTTTATCAGAGTTATTCTGTTTATGTGACATCTATCACTTGAGGAATAATATACAAATTACACGCTAATTCATTGTGGTAAAGAGATCATCTTAGGGTATGGGGGTCAGGGTTCAATCCTTGATATGGATTCGGCCTTTTTTGCTCCTGGTTAGCAAAATTAAATTTCATTTATTGATAATTCGGCAGCGGAAGGTAAATAAGTTGTACTTGAAACAGAGCTTAAATAATTAACTAACATTCTGACAAGCATGGTTTCATTTATCTTACCAGAAGGCTGCCTGACAGTTGAACAATAGCTCTCTGATTAACAGCGTACTGATAACGGACCGTTAAGAGAGGTCTGGTCTATCAGCTGCCAGACATAGTCCGATCAAACAACTATCTAATTATTGTTTAGCGCGAGTTGTAGATGATGTTCCTCGAACTCTTGAACTCTGTGCTCGAGGTCGCTGGCTCGTTCCCACCCGCTGACCTCAGATATGCACGAGCTGCCACGGTATACTAAGTGAGACCGTACGTGCAGAAAGGAAGTCCAAACCCCTCTTGCTTACGTCATTGATGGAGAAGGGAACATCAAATCTTCCTTACGTCATAGGCGCAATGGGAATGTTTAGCTCCTTTTACTGCAGCTACCTCCTGCTTCACTGTACTGCCGCCCAAATGTAGCTTTTTTAGGGCGGCAGAAAAATAGTACAGCTTGCGTGCTCGCTATTACTGACTAAGGAAATGTATTCCAGACTGGCATAACAAGTCTGACGCCAAAATTTTCTAATAAACGTTGAACGAAAACCAACTCTATGTATGAGACGTGCTGACACTTACTCTTTAACGCGCTACCACGTCTGAAAAATTAACAACGCCTAATAGATTAGTTAACAAGAGAAAATAAATAACTGTTGAGTTTTAAATTAACTGCGCCATGCATGAAACAATTAACAGGGATATGTTATTCCATTTATGAAGTAACTGCCGAATAACCTGCCAAATAAGGGAAGATCATCAGTGTGACTAAATCAGCTGAATACAAACATGCTACTTTTCCATCTCAACGTAATTTGGGATATTCCCAATAGCCCACTATGCATCACAGCCCAGTTAACTACGTCATATCACACATTTCCCCTGTATTGTCTACTAGGAGACGCTGCTCTTTGAACACCTCCAGGGCAGCATTGCACGAAACAGCCACAATAGAATGAGACCGGGCTTGAAAACGTCATAGAGAATTCAGCTTAGATTTACCGGCATGTAAAGACGCCTGTAGAAGGGCTTGTAAGACGCCTGTCTCCCAACAAGCTGTACTGCAATGTAAGCAGCCTACGAAAAACTAGGCATAAATTGTGTAATGTAACGAAATAACAGATAATAAGGAAGTGATTTATGGCCAACACACATACAACGTATGTGATCATTTGTCGATGAAAATTCGAATGAAGATATCAAAATTATCGGTAGAAATCGTCCAGCGGAAAGATTGAGACACAATTTTAAAATAAATACAAGCCAAAGTTGAAGTCAACAGTTTGTAATTCGTCTGAACCGTATCCTTACCAATGTGTTCTTCTTGTTGCATGTACTCTCATCTCCTGCCATCTCGTACATGTACGAGCCACATTTTATGGGCTCATTGAACTGTTTTTATCCCGCGCGTATGTAACATGCACATTAGTTTTACAATCTGTGATTTGTGTGCCAATCATTTCGTGAGTAAATGTAATATACAATCGCATGTTGGACATTTTCTACACTCAGTTTCTTAATTTGAGGACAGTGTAAACAGTATATTGTCAAGATTGCTTAAACGACAGTCGATTAACGTAGTTTACTTCTTTTCTTGAATTCAACACTTTAAAAGAAATGTTTTACATTGTCTTGACACATTAACTAATGGAGAATAGAGAGTGTTCTTCAACAATATCTATTGATTGATGAGATATAAAGGTAAATTTGTGCACCTCCTTTACATAAAGGTTAATATTAAGTTGTTTGAGTAGCAAATAGCGTTTTCAGAACAGCTCATGCTGTCAGTAAGACTTGGTACTTATCATCTGTGTGCAGTGATATTTCGTTTTTTTCTTTAAGCTTTCCTTATACCTAAATAAATTTTATATATTTTAGTAATGATGTAAAGGCCAGTTCGTTTCTTTCCTCAAGGATTAACCATGTAGGATTTTTTTTCGCGGCTGTACATGTATTACTAGAGCCTTTAATTTTCGCGTCAGGATCGAATACACAAACTCTGTTTCTGGTGATTGAAGGAATTACAAGGACTAGTTCACACTCGATTTGGGAACATCATTTCACTGGGCCATCTACTACCAACCCTTCCTCCAGGTGGCAGCCGTAGTAGCGGCGACCAGCGTCTCCCAGCATCTAAGGGCGGAGGAGATAAAGTCCAAGGTGCTGCCTCGGGCTAAGGCCATCTACGCGGCAAACCCAAACGACGTACACCTCTGCCTTACCGTCCTTGCCTGCCTTGAGAAGATCCTCGATAAGGTGAGCATATTTTACGGGCAAAAAAAGGAAAAGTTCCTTTTCGCTTATAGAATTTTATGGAATTCATAACGATTAATTTTTCACTCCAGGTTACCCTTGAGTTCCGTGTGTTTCTCGATAACATCATCAAACAAAGCTTTAGTATCTACATACATCCTTGTATATGATATTCTGACTTTAATTTTTTTTTAAACCACAACTAAGCTTAAATCACTTTCATTACATTCCATAATTTTAGAACAGAACTCAATTTAAATTTTCAATATTTTCTGTTTCCATCTTAAGTAAACTCCGTCCAGTCCTCACTGTTCCAGCGTCACTTTTCCCAACATGGAAATGCTGGCTTGAAATACAAACACTATTCAAGGCCCGTTCAGCACTTTTCAGGTTCTGGCTCTCAAATTATTTTTGAAACACATGTCCATTTTAGTATAGACAACCAAATTGTATTCCAATTTTTGCCAGTCGTGTTTTCCTGTTACTATCAAGTTTCGTCAGCAGTTGGTCCTGAGCTCCATTCTTCCCGCGTGATCGGAGTTCCGTTTGGTACATCTCCGTAAAATATTCCATCCGAGTGTTTGTTTCATGTTGTTTCAGCTTGTCTAAATGAACCTTTGTCTGCGTTTGGCTGTCAAAGCCAACAATCAATGAAACGATTCCAATAGCAGCAACAGATCGCAATATCGGCAGCGTCTTGACGTTCTTCCTTTCATTCGTCTCAAATCTACAGAAGCAAGAGATACCTCCCTACATATTGAACAAAGTATACAAAGTATCCTCAACGTGTCGACGTCAGCAAATGTCTATTCTTATTTGAAGTTGGTGCAAACATAAACACGAGCTTGTTTGTGGCGAGCCATTTTGGGTTCCTGTTGGCGTTAGTTTACTCAACCCTAGAAAGAATTTCAGGCGATTTGCTTAACTTAGTTGGCTTCGGCACCCAGTCGCCCCCTAGGATGGCCTCGTAATAGGGCAGGCCGACAGGGACCGCATGCACGCAAACGTAGAGAGGGAATGAGGTGACAGGGGTTAAAGGGGGTCTCTGGAGGCGGGAATACGTGTGTGTTGTACCGTTGACGCCCGTAGAATAATATGTTAGTGGTATGTCGTGTCTATTATGGTGCTAACGGCCTTGCATTAATACTGTTGATTTGAAGTATTGCCATCACGTGTTTGCCAAAGGATTAGTATATATGCTCAGCAGAAATGAGGTCATTCACAGCGTGAAACTCTTGGACTCAACGCAGCAATAATCCAGTCACTGTAATCTAATCTCTACAGGAGGTAGGATTGACTCGTCACGTGCGTACATCATCCCATTAGCAGATGTTACAATCTGAAGCTCGTTGGCTGTCTTGACTTTTTACCGCAAAAAATACATGCAACATTTAAATAAGCAATTCAGTATTTGTGTCATGTATTACCAGGAACAAATAATTATATATAATTTTGAAGCCTCAATAGTGAATATACAGATTAAGGCACCGAGAGAAGCTGCCCGATGTGGACAAACGAGTGTAGATCCTTCCATACTTACAGGCCATGACACACGATATATGTTGCCAATAGGGGTTCACAGCTGCTAATTTCCTTCTTTTAAACTGGGCAACTCCCTATTTTGATGTATATTGTAGATGAACACCGAGTCGCATATTTTCTCATTATCTCACCCCAGTATCCTGTGCATATCCTAACGGATACGACGTTTCTCGTACTAACACATCCTTCCCTCCTCAGCTGGAACGCTCCTCTATCATTGACGATGTACTGCCAATCCTATACGACGTGAAACTGCAGGACGCTGAGGTCACCGTCACGGTCGTCAGTGAGTACTCAGACCCGTCATTGATAGCAGCGAGGGCTTGGTTACGGCTATCTATGAGGGATGAGATCATGGCCACTTGCGAGTGAAGAGATCATGGCCACCTGGGAGTGGTGTGGTCAAACCCATCTGTGAGGGATCTGATCAGAACCGCCTACAAGTAACGAGGTCATGGCAGTATGCGAGTGATGTGGTCAAGCCCATCTGTGAGGGATGTTGTCATAGCCATCTGCGAATGATGAAGTCAGAGTCATATGCAACTAATGAGTTCAAAGCCATCTGCGACTGATAAAAGCAGGGCATGTGCGACTAATGAGGCAAACCATCTTTGAATGATGAGGCCAGAACCATTTGCAAATGATCAGGTCAGAGTCATCTGTGACCGATGACGTGAGACTGATGGCAGGGGATTCGAACCATGCCACCGTGACCATTGCGTGTCGTAGGAGGCGACTAATAAGGGAGCCCTGTGGCGGGGTATTTAGAATCGTGCTACCGCAGCCGTCTTTGAGGGAACCACCGTAACTATTGCGTGTCGTAAGACGCGACTAATAGAGGAGCCCTGTGGTGGGGATTTAGAATCGGCGACTGAAAGGAGTGGAACGAGGGGTCTACGAATTCCTTCCTTTGTAAACCATTCCCTCAAAGACGGCTAGACGATCGCGGGAGGTGACTCTCACGCCTCTCCAACCCTATTATTAGGGTCGCTGAAAGTGCTTGGTTGTAGTACGAATGAAACAAAGAGGAGAGAGAGTGATATGTTTGCGAGGAGGAAGTTTTATGTGTTGACACTGAGTGACGCGAAGTTAAAACGGACGGGCGAATGTGAGTTTGGTGTGGTAAGTAAAAGAAAGTCGGGCGTTGAAGAAGGTTGGGCACAAGAATGTGTGGTTTTGATATTAGGGGATCGGTTGGCTACTAGCGCTTTCAAGTGGAAAGAGGTGTCCTCTAGATTGATATGGGTGAAAGTTATGTTAGGTATAGTAAGATGGACGTTCATGAGTGCTCACGGACCTGGTAGCGAGAGGAGTAAGGAGAGGGAACAATTTTGAAACCGACTTGTGTGAGTATATTGAGAGTTTTGGAGGCCAATACAACGTGATTGTACTGTGTGACATAAGTACGAGAGTTGGAGTTGTAGTGGTGGAAAACGTGGTAGGGAGGTATGGCATTCCCATAAGAAATGACAGTGAAGCGAACCTGATAGGTGCAGTGCTTGCATGGTTCCGCTGATAAGGGCAACAGAGATAAAAATTTAGACGTCATCTCGAGAGGTATTAGTTTATTATGTGTTGTCGGTAGGGTGTACGGGCGAGTGCTATTCAAGAGGATTGGAGACAGTACGGATGGGGCAATTGGTGAGAAACAATGTGGCTTTAGGAGTAGTTGAACGTGTGCAATCAGATTTATGCAGTGTGACGGGTGAGGGAGAATTACCTTATATAAGGAAAGGATGAGTTCTGGGCCTTCCTGGATCTGAAAAATGCCTACGACAGAGTCGACAAGGATGTGCAATGGAGGGCGTTGCGTTTGTATGGAGTGGGCTAAAATATGTTGAACGAAGTTCAGAGTTTCTATGTTGGCAGCAGAGCGTGTGTCAGAGTGGGAAACGAGGTGATGCTTGATTCAGAGTGAAAGTGGAACTGAAACTAGGCTGCTCTATGTCTCCTGACTGTTCAACCTCTAAGTGGACGGAGTGGTCTGAGAGGTGAAAACGAGTCTATTGGGTCGTGACTTAGAGCTTTTTGAAGCGAATGGGCGGAGTTGGCAGTCAGTTTCTGTTTGCGACTGATACAGCACTGGTGGCGGATTCAGATTAGCAGTTTGTAGCTATATTGTCGAAGTTTAGTAGAGTGCGTGAGAGGAGGAAGCTGCGAATTGACGTTTGTATGAACAAAATAATTAGATGTTCAATGAATGTCGATACGAGCAGAATTAGTGTCCTTCAAAATGGAGAGTTATTGGAAGAGGTTCAATGTTTTAATTATTAAGCTCTCATGTGGAGAAGACTGAACTTGTGGAAACTAAGGTGAAATCGCTCGTGGGGGTGAGAAGAAAGAGAGGGTTGTATGAGGGGGTAGTTGTTACCACTGTGCTCTACGGAACTGAGTCTTGGGGGGTGAAAGCAAAAGATAGAAGAAGGTTGAATGTTTCGAGATGTAATGTTAGGGAAGCATGGTTGGAGTGACGCTGAGAAACAGAATCAACAACGACATTGTTCGAATTGAACGGGGATGGTGAAAAAGTTAGAGGATAGAGTAGATTCCCGTGTTCTGAGATAGTTTGGGCACATGGTGAGGAAGGATGAAAGGACATAGCTGAAAATAGTGGTGAAGACGAAGGTAGTGAACGTAGGCCTAGAGGTGGACCGAAGTTAGGGTAGATGGATGGCGTGAAGCAGGCGTACCGAAGGAGAGACATGAGTGTGGAGGTAAAAGAAAACGTACAGTGGATAAGCGTGAGTGGAGAACGTTGTTAATTGATGAGTTTTGTTACTGCCCTGATACGCTTTTCCGCCTTTGGCGTCTAGTTAAGAAACGAGATGGTCGGGGGCGAGTGAGTCTTGGTCACCATGACGCGGCAGGTGTAAACCAGTTTCACTGACGGGCCTTGCTGTTGACACAGATTGCGGAACGCACTTCTGACTCGGACTGTGTGTTTCGGGGTCTCCCGGTCAGACCCTGTAACAAAAATAGTCTACGTTTGTGCGAGTCTAAGTGTATGAGAGGAGTGTGAGGTGCGCCTTGCTGTCGGCCATCCTCCTTGCTGGGGTATTCGGCTTAGTGTCTGTATCTGTATCTGCATCATCTGCGACTGATGACGGGCGAATGATGAGGTCAGGGCTATCTGCGACTGATGAAGTCAAGTCCATCTGCGACTGATGAGGTCAGGGCCATCTCCGACTGATGAGGTCAGGGCCATTCTGCGACTGATGAGGTCAGAGCCATCTCCGACTGATGAGGTCAAAGAAACCTGCGACTGATGAGGTCAGAGCCATCTGCGACTAATGAGGTCAGAGCCATCTGCGACTGATGAGGTCAGAGCCATCTGCGACTGATGAGGTCAGAGCCATCTGCGACTGATGAGGTCAAAGAAACCTGCGACTGATGTGCAAGCCCATCTGCGACTGATGAGATCAGGACCATCTGCAACTGATGAGGTCAGGGCCATCTGCGACTGATGATGTCAGAGCCATCTGCGATTGATGGGGTCAGAGTCATCTGCGACTGATGAGGTCAGAGTCTTCTGCCACTGATGAGGTCAGAGTCTTCTGCCACTGATGAGGTCAGAGTCTTCTGCCACTGATGAGGTCAGAGTCTTCTGCAACTGAGGAGGTCGGAGTCTTCTGCAACCGATGAGGTCAGAGTCTTCTGCGAATGACAAGGCAAAGGTCATTAGCGGATGATGAGGTCAGAGCCATCTGTGAATGATGAGGTCAGAGCCATCTGCGAATGATGAGGCAAAGGTCATCAGCGGATGATGAGGTCAGGGTCCTTTCCGAGTGTTGCGGCCACGGATGCCGTAACCGTTAGGGCCACTCCTACAGCAAAGTTCAGGAACTGTTATAACCCGATATGGTTCTAGCCGATCCCTGTTTGCTGAACGTAAAGCTATTGTCTGCAAAGTTGGACAAGTTTGGATAAATTCATTCATGTTGGCTAAACAGGTAGCCATTGCTTAGAAGGTTAGGCAATTCTGAATCAAATTCATTTAAATTTAAATTTCCATCTGTTACTTGATATAAAAAAAAGTGATATGATGGGTTTCTGTTGTTAATAAGCTATTTGATGCCTGTTTAATGTGTTGCCAATGCATTGTGTACCGCTAGAGCACCTTCTTACCCGTTGTTTGCATAACCCTTTCAATGATCTCAACAGATGCATTCCTACACAAGTTGTTCATTAGCTAATCATCATTTAATACATCAACGTCTGTGAGAAGTTAACCCACATAGGAGTTACGGACTTTGATGATGCATTTGTCCGTCAATCGCGGGAGATAAGAAGGATGACTCCTTCTAAACGCAAATGCGAAATATGAAGAACAATCCAGGTCTTATGTTCCCTCGTGAACATTACTGAAAAAAAAAACGCTAATTATTTTTCAGGTATGAAATGTCACTCAACAAATTATATATGCTCAAAAAAAGTAACAACAAAATGTTCTGTATCAGAGATACAATAACATGTAGATTTTGCAACAATCAGGCATTTATTCATTGATTACAATACTCCGTAAGAAGCAATTTAGGTTGCTTCTTACGTTTACTTGGTGGTTCACTTTTCACATCCTAGGTTAGATATCAGCTGCTGCAATGAGCTCGGATAATAATTGATTAGACTTGATTGACCCTGATACCAGCCATCTGAATATTCTCTATCCTGATTTGAATGCTGACAATAAGAGTGAATATTTTGGTGAAGATGCTTTCTACAGATTAGATTGCAAATCTGTAAATACTTGGACTAACTTTTATACAATACAACAGAATAATAAATGTTCAAATCTGCAGTTTTATTTAATTTTTCAGTCATTAAATTGTTAATTCGATGTAATTAGCTTCACATGACGCTGAATGACCGAGGACAAAAAAATTGTAATTCTTTTAACTAACTATAATTCTTTTAACTTCTTCATAACTGATAGTAGATGTATAAGAGCGTTCAGATTTTTTGTTTGATAAACATACATCTAAAATTTAAATCATTGTACTGTTAAAATGTCTTATATAAAAAAAAAATTGTTGAAATTAAACTGAAAATTTATGCATGAGTATAGCAACAGCCAACCCTAATCTATTCATTGACAAATTGGATGAATTAATCAGAGAAGTAGGAATATTAAGGCTGATTATTTTATTGATTATTTAGATTGCAATTTAAATATAATAAATTAAAATAACAATAATAATGTTTTATATTCTTCATGTACAATGAACAGCCCTGCATTATTTGATAAATATCACAACCAACCAGAGATACGACTGCACTACTCGATGATATTTCCACGACAAACCCGTATAACTACAACTTTGACATATTCCTATCTGATATATCAGAGCACCTGTCCATCTTTTTAATTCTAAACAATACTTTAATTAATGAAACAGTTGATATAGTGAGCAAATTAGAGAGTAGTTCACAAGCAACTATTCCGTTTATAGCAAGAAAATAGTATTCTCCATGAAATCCGCAATCAAAACGATTCAAGTTATAATAAGTCGCCTGCAGTACCTATATAAAGCACATATCCAAACTAGATACTATTCTCTCTATTTCATGACTTTCGTAAGCCCTTTGACTGTGAAGACAATATAATTTCACTATCTAAACCGAAGTCTTACAGAATACAAGGAATTGTTATTGATTGGTTTACTTCATATCTACCACTCTCAGTTTACTCCATAAAATCTACCTCTCAGTTTTTGGCATGGTGTTTCTCAGGGTTCTATTTTAGAACCCCATATTTTCGAACGATATAGCTACCGCGTCGTCTTTTTTTATATATGCATTGTTTTGTGATGGTAGTACTTGCATCCTTGCATCCTTTAAAACACCATAAACGAGTTAACTTCCACAATTGACAATGAATTTGTTCATGTAAATAGATGGAATATTACATATCGAATCGGTATCTTTTTTTTTTCTCTAATAGACGTAAAATCAATCAATCGCCAATTAAAATTTGAAATGATAGAATTAACGAGATATACGCCATCAAACTCCTGGTTGTAATTATGACAAAAATGTAACATTAAATAAACAGCATCATATCATCTAAGTCGTCAAGATCTGTAGGCATCCAATATAAATTAAATACATTCCAGCATCAATCTGACATTACAATCCGTTACCTAAAGTTGTCCGGTCATTCTTAATTTGCGGAATCGAAGCCTGGGATTGAACACATATCTCACGTTGCTTCAATCATTCTTAATTTACGGAATCGGAGCCTGGTATTGAACAAATGATAATAAAACTGATAAAATATTTCTACTGCTAAAGGATTTTTTTTAATATAATAAATTAAAGTAGCAACAATAATGTTTTATAATCTTATTGTCATAAATACCCTTTATTTCAATTTTAATTCTAATCGTAATTTTAAAACCTTAAATACTCTGAACCTGGAAGATCAATATAACTTCCAAATTGCCCATTACGCACTAAGACATTTTACAGAAACTATGATCAAGATATATTCAAATCAATTAAGGAATTCTCGGATATACGCAATAAACCATAAGAAATGGTAATAACTATGTAATACCCCATTATAATAGCGCTAAAAATATATTAAGTGTCCAATTTAACTGTTAGAATTCGGAGCTCGCTACCCTCTGCTTACCGTCTAAATGTCGTTCACTTTTAATGTCAATAATAATCGGAATATTCTTATCTCACTAGCCCGGCAAAGTTATATTGTCGCTTTGTCGTCTTCGCGCTGTCCCTAAAACAGGGCCGCAATTGTAACTTAGTTAAGAACAGAAGAATTACCAACGCAACAATTTTTGTGTAAATTTTATGTTAAAATTTTCTTGGTGAAGGAAAACTCTCATGCCAATTAGTGTCATTGTTATTCCAGTTGGTGTCCAGACCTATTCACTTAGGATATGTATCTTTTAGGTCTTCTAAGTCTTCTAGGCCTTTTACTTTTTTTCCTGGTCTTCTAAAGTTTAGTTAAATTCAATAGGCTAGCACGGAAGGATTTGGTTGCCCCAGAAGCGTTTAATAACTTATATAGGACTTTAAATCTTTACTTTAAATAATCATAACTGTAGAGTGAAATGATAACATGTCAACTGTACAGTCTTGTTTTAATAAACTGTTAAACTGTTAGAGTCCCGGCTAATATTAGGGCGCTGCTGGGAGAGGTCTTATCCCAGCCGCCTGTTAAGCCCATAAGCTTTCAGTGCATTAGGACGTTGCAAACTGAGCAGCGCTCGCCCCGTGATGAAGCGAGACATGGTGCACAAAAAAAATCGTACTGACCTGAACGCTGCCACCGGCGTTTGGTGGGGTTCAAAATAGAGAATACGCAAAAGAAATATCTTAAAATATCGTAAGGAGACCAGGTCTACGGTCTTCAATTTTTTTTATTTGAGATCATTCATTCGTGCTAAGGATCAGAATATTAATATGCGGTAATGCTTTATAATGAATGTAATTATGGACCGGGGCCTCCTTCCCTGCCTGCAGAAGGAGGAGGAGGAAGCCTTGGTCCGTCTCATTAGAGATTACTTTATTTGCTTATGTAATGATTAAAAATCAAATAATTCAAATTAATATTGGATGACACAACGTCGACCCGTCTCGGGAAGTTTCATGAGATATAGAAATTAGGACTGAACAAAAATGTAAAAACAGAACAGATCAGAGCAGTATAAACAAGACAGAACCGGGCAGTATAAACAAGACAGAAGAGGGCAGTATAAACAAGACAGAACAAGGCAGTATAAACATATGGCTACCTAACATGCAGAAACGTGCATCTAACATACGTAAATACATAAACATGTAACATAAGAAGATATAATGATCCAGAAAAGGGCATTCTAGGGTCACTCGGGCGGTGGGGTAAGGGTTGACCGGAGTCAGCGGCGGTAGTTGGGCGGCGCGGAGGGTAGCGAAAGGTGAGCGGCACGAAGGAACGGATGTGACTCATTTGGACGGAAGGATAGCTTTCGAATTATTTGTTGTTAATAGGTTATATAATTATATTTACACATAGGTATTTGCATTCCAATGCTGGGCATACTGTATTGCAATTTCGTTGCATTTCATGTTGCATATATGCATTTTCAATGCTGCTCTTCTGAATGTTTAGGGTATTGATAACATACATTTATGAGATAATTTTTTATTGAAAATAAATCTAACAGTTACATATTAATTTACATGCAGTATTACAGATTAAAAACCCACACTTTCCGGACACGTTCATGATGAATATTTCAACCTTGGTATCATTTCTACGTCGTTCGCTGTTAATCAATTTACACGTGGCATAGATTCATTTAGTTTAATGTTATTTCCTGCAATTGTATCATCAGTACCCTTGCGCTCTGTTTTACTTACTCTGGCAGTAACTCCTTCTTTCGTTTTTTCTGGCATTGAGATGTCGGACACGAAAAATTATACAAAAATTAACAGGGGACTGAAACATTCCATCGAAAGGAAAATCACCCAAGGGTATAATTGACTCATTCTTAGCGGTCGGATGCTTGATATTAAATTTAGGCGACGTTTTGTGTTTTTCCATCTATTTATTTTATATGTATACTAATCGTACGGCTTATTAGTCCGGTAGTTGGCGAGTTGATGTTTGTATTTTGGATTGATGCAGCAGCTTCGTTACGAAATTCTGTATACTCCATAACGCATTATCCAGTTTTAAACCAGATATATCGGTGTTCCATTGACGCGGTGTTCCAATAGCGAGAGTAGCTAAACGAAATGGATGCAATGTATGTTATTATATTGTGTTATGTATACTTAATAATGATCGGTGGATTTATGTTGAATTTGTAGTGTTTTATGGAATTTTGAATAGTTATCTTGTACAGATATAGGCATTTTTAGGATATTTTAGGTTTGCATCGTCCATGTAGCACACTATTTCAGGCATAATTGGTCGGTTATTCCACCATTCTTATTTTTTTATATCATGACCGTTTTAGTATGTGTCTTTGAGTTTTATATGTTCTCTGTATAGTTTACATCTTCGATGCAAGATATTTGATATTTTTATTCAATTTCGGAATATTAGGATATATTACGTTTGTATCTGCAATGTAGAACATTATTTCAGGTATAAATTAGTTACAAGTTGTATATTTTTAGTGTTTTATAAATATTCTTAAATCTTGGTACAATGTTTGACGCGGATATTTTATATATAGGAGATTCCATTTGTTCCAAACTTTGTCTTGTTGTTACTTTATTGTATATTTAGTGTAGAAACCATACTTCAATTGATTTTTTGGGAATGTCTGGATCCCGAAAGGCGAGAGTTGTGCACGCATCGATATTGTATCGTTTATTTTAAAATTTACTTAGGCAATTCTTAATACTACATACAGTTTAAAACTGGCATGCTTGCGCGCGAATGTTGTGTTTGGTCTCAAAGTGTGTATGTTTTCTGATTATGTATGTCTCTGTATTGTTCATGTCGGATTTTGGCTTGCGTCTGGTAATTGACACCCTTAGACTCAAGCAACATGTTGTTACACTTTGGCTGCAAGCAAATGATTTCACTCGGGTAGTCGTCGGCAGTTTTGCTTTCCAGTAGTCCCATCTGTCTTTTCTTCGTTTCATCGTACAAGTGATGTTTTTCTTCGGGTAGTTGGAAAAGTCCATGGATTCAAAAAGAGGAGCTTGCCGCACTTCCGCCTCAATGTCGGCCACACCTTTGAACTGAAGCAGCAACGAGTCTGTGTCCGAGTAGATGAGCGAGGCGTTGTTATTATAGCGTGGTTTCAGTGTATCATTAAATAAGCTGTAGACTTTTGTTTTAATTTCTGTTTGGAGTTGATGAGATATATATCTATGATACCTTAGGTATCTTAGTGCCATTCCAATTCCATAATATCTATCGCATTTCAATGCTAGCCATTGTGTATTGCAATTCATTGCAAGTCATGTTGCATATCTGCAATTTCTTCATCATACAAGGGGTGATTTTGGGGGTAATTGGAGGAGACCATGTATTCAGCCAGAAGAGATTGCCTCACTACCACCTCGATATCGGCTACAGCTTTGAACTGGAATAATATATATCGCATTTCAATCCTAGCCATTCTGTATTGCAATTCATCGCAAGTCATGTTGCATATCTGCAAATTCTTCATTGTACAAGGGGGGGATTTTTGGGGTAGTTGGAGAAGACCATGTATTCAGCCAGAAGAGCTTGCCGCATTTCCGCCTCAATATCGGCCATACCTTTGAACTTGAATAATATCTATCGCGTTTCAATGCTACTCATTCTGTATTGCAATTCATTGCAAGTCATGTTGCATAAATGTATTTCAATGCCAGTCATTTGAGTATATTAGGGAATTACATGGGTTTATCATTTATACGAGAACATAACTATTCACTCCAAAAAAAACGTAGGGAGCAACTGAATGAAACATACGTATTGACTTTGACTTCCCTCTCTAATCTTATCTTGATCTGCGGTATCAAAGACACTCAAAGGTTTCTTTATCTACGATAAGCATTATTTCTCACCTGGAGCTGTCAGCTCATCATATCGGTGTACGATTTATCATCTGGGTGTGTTTTTTCTCTGGTCTATTGGGTTCTAGACTGCTGCATTTAGTACACATTTTAGATAGACGGATACCTTTGGGAGTAGTGTATGCATCACTTCATAGGCTGTTCTTGTAACCAAAACTTTGTTTATAGTCTTCAGCGAGCTTTTCTCGACGCTAGTTTTTTAATTATAGTTGCATGTTTATGACATCGAATATTTTCGGGTTTTTCTTACCGGCGCCAACATTACCATTCACTATATTCCCGCACAGTTCCGAAATATACATGATTCTCCTAGCATTCAAACGTTTGAGACATGATTTTCTCTCTTCGTGTTTCATTACCAACAATTTTGAAACAAAATCGAATATGCATTTTTTTATCGTACAATTTTACACCTCTGATACTTGATACCATTTCATTACCCCACTTGATAATTCGGTTTCCTTCAACTTTATCAGGTTTTTCTTCACATGACGCCTCCTCGGTATCACTATCACACGTTTCAATATCACTGTCACTGGTATCCATTTCACTTAAAGTATCCGACGTTTTCCCCATAGTTACATTATATTCCATTTCGTCTAAGGTTTGAGTGTACTCCCCCCATTTCACCCAATCTTTATACGTTCTACGTTTGGATGTTAGTTGCATCGCTCTTTCTTTACTGTTTGCACCCTGTTGAGCACTATCTATATCATTATTTTGGAAACCCAGGTCCGGTTTATTATGTTCTATCAATACACCCGTTGCATCCTTAGAGCATGTATTTCCTCGTTCATTTTTAATATTATCTTATTCAATATAATGGTGTCCTATGAGATGACGCCAAAACCCGAACGTGGAGCTTGATTTGCATTAATTTATCTCCACACTGCAGATAACACACATCCCCGCATTATCCTTTCTGTTAAAATATTTTCATATCAAGCTTGGCGACATCCTTCTACATCGAAAGCAGTTCGTTAACTGAAGGAGTACAAATCTGAGTATAATTTTACTTGTGCTTTTACATGCATATACAGAGGGGCGTTAGCGTCTCAGTGTCGGCACATGTGTCAACGTAATGCATATATACAGGGTCATTAGCATCACAGTGCTGGCACATGCGTCGACACAATGCATGTATACAGGGTCGTTAGTGTCACTGTGTCGGCACATGTGTCGACACCATGTAGGCATTTACGCACATTTTGTGTGAAAAGGGTTCACATACACTGCCAGATGCATTAATACCTATGCAACCTAACCTAACCAACTTAACCAAGAATAATATATTATCGTTCGAGATTTCCTGCTTACGTATCATATCAAATCCCTCCACATGGCTCTATTTTTTCGTAGTTTTTTTTAAACATCACACACAATGTAGACACATACACACATTTCTATGCATATACAAGGGCGGTTAACATCTGTAGCATTTTTCCATTAGAACAATATCCTTTGC
This sequence comes from Gammarus roeselii, assembly GCA_016164225.1. NCBI lineage: Eukaryota > Metazoa > Arthropoda > Malacostraca > Amphipoda > Gammaridae > Gammarus > Gammarus roeselii. The sequence goes on along the minus strand of SDVV010005051.1, from coordinate 1,527 downwards.
TTTTTTTACAAGATATTTAATGTGGATCAGCTTCACGTCATGTTAGGTTGATAGATCTAATCATCCTAACCTAACCAAACCTATTCTATCCAAGAATAATGTATTATCGAGCGACTTTTCATGTTTACATATGATTTTTTCAGTGTTTTTCGATTAATGCATAACAAATATCTCCACTTGACTCCACATTTTGATCACACAATTCTAAATCACTTTTACATGTTATTCACACCCATCAAAAACAACCTAACCGAACCTTAGGTACGGTATTCAGTCATAGATTTATACATATGAACCCCTCCACACGGTTCATTATAAAACTTTCACCTTATTATTTCTACTTCGTGGTCACTCTCGACCCATATTAGTTAGCAGAGAGGCTAGATTTTAGGTGTAGTAGGATGTCGACAAGTTTGATATGGAAATATTTTAACAGAAAGGATAATGCAGGGGTTTGTGTTATTTGTAGTTTGGAGATAGAACTATGCAAATCAAGCTCCACGTTCGGGTTTTGGCGTCATCTCATAAGACACCATTATATTAAATAAGATAATCTTAAAAATGAATGAGGAAATGCATGCTCTAATGATGCAACGGGTGTATTGATAGAACATAATAAACCGGACCTAGGTTTCCAAAAAACCGATATACACAGTGCTCGACAGGGTGCGAGCAGTAAAGAAAGAGCGATGCCACTAACATCCAAACGTAGAACGTATAAAGATTGGGTGAAATGGGGGAGTACACCCAAACCTTAGACGAAATGGAATATAATGAAAATATGGGAAAAACGTGGGATACTTTAGGTGGAATGGATACCAGTAACAGTGATATTGAACGTGTGATAATGATACCGAGGAAGTGTCATGTGAAGAAAAACCTGCTAAAGTTGAAGGAAACCGAATTATCAAATGCGGTAATGAAATGGTATCAAGTATAAGAAGGGCAAAATTGAACAATAAAATAAAATGTATAGCTGGCTTTGTTTCTAATTTATTGGTAATGAAACATGAAGAGAGAGAATCACTTTTCAAACGTTTGCGTGCTAGGAGAATGATGTATATTTCGGAACTGTGCGGGGATATAGTGAATGGTAATGTTGGCGCCAGTAAGGAAAAACCTGAAAATATTAGATTTCATAGACATGCAACTATAATTAGAAAAACTAGCTTCGAGAAAAAGCTCGCTGAATATTATAAACAAAATTTTGGTTACAAGGACAGGTTATGAAGTGATGCATACACTACTCCTAAAGGTATTCGTTTATCTAATATGTGTACCAGGAGAAGCAGTCTAGAACCCAATAGGCCAGAGAGAAAACTCACCCAGATGATAAATCGTACACCGATATGATGAGCCGACAGCTCCAGGTGAGGAATAATGCTTATCATATATAAAGAGCCCTTTGAGTGTCTTAGATACCGCAGGTCAAGATAAGACCAGAGAGGGAAGTCGAAGTCAATACGTATGTTTCGTACAGCTGCTTCCTACGAATTTTCGGAGTGAATAGTCATGTTCTCGAATAAA